>JAQYXR010000140.1:0-183964 GCA_030545055.2 Neoaliturus tenellus
AGACCATATGTAGGTCAATGTTAAGATGAACGATAAACATTTTTGGCACTATTGCGGTTTTCCACTTCTACTTTTCGTTCGAGTTACCGTGACCTTGAGGACTTGGAGCAAAATTCAATGAGAAACCTCAATAGCGCTAGGAAACCTGAACATTCGCATGACTCTGCCTAAACCGGGATTTGACAACACTCATAGAGCACAGTTTTTAGTTGGACTTTAATATTTTGTAAAATTGTTGGGTTAAAGTAAATAATTTACAATAAACGGTCAAGTCAACCATTACTTATTTACTGTTTGATAAACATGTAATTACATATTTGATTTGTATTCACAACTTTGTCTCGTTCAATTTATAATCGTAATTTAGCTTTTGTTTTCTAGTTGTGAAGTTCTAAAGTCCTTGCTGCACACTTGCGTCACACGTTGTAGCCTATATATGTAAAATAGTCTTTTTTCTCTTTTCCCAGAATTGATAAATATCTCAAAGAAGTTTTAATTATTCGTTATAAGTTTTCTATGTCATCTCAAAAATTGCTTAAAAAACTAAACGTAATGAGATAACTTCTTTAGTTTTTTTCTTCAAAAGTTTAACCAGTAAATTATGGATATGAACTCTCTCAACGGCAATATAAAAAAGCCTTTGTAGCTGTGTTTAGCCTACATTAAATATTCAAATAACCTAGAGTAGACAAAGAATAGAAGAAAACGTCATGCCTCATGGGAATGTAGTGTGGAGCGGGTGGAAGTTGATTGAATGTTAAACTGCTCTGGTATAAAGTGTAAAGGTGAACTCTGGCACATAGTAAAAACATACGTTAATTCAATCTCTAAAATTAAAATTTGAAATGCATGAATTATGGTAAAAAATATGAATATGTTAATATTAGTTCATAGATCCAAGACGGCTCGCTTAGAAATATTTGTTGCCGTGGCACATTTGTGTGTCCGTATGATCAAATTTGATTTCTTCATTGGCAATCAAGTTTCAAATTAATGATTCTTTATACATCTGTGGATTTAAAAACTAAAGTGCTGCAGGAAATCAATCTGGTTTTTAAATTCAGGAACACAAAAGGAAAAACGTCTTGCCACAGTAGGAATCTAACTCCATGGTTAGATTCCTAGGAGCAAAAGTTGGTCTTTTTCGTGTTCAATCGTGTTTTAAAAACGAGGTGCAGCCTTTTTTTATCATAATGCGAAATTAGACATTTGATCACTAAAATATTAACTATAAAGTTGTATTTTCGAGGTTATACTTACAAAGTAAGTAATATGCAGTGTTTACATTTATGTTATTTACAAACAATGCTCTTTTATAACGTTAAATTTCAAAATTCCGCTCTTCAACATTAAAATGAATAATAATATACTTGGCAAACAGCTGACTTTTCTGTCCTAGGACCTAAAAAAATTCTCCAGTTGATTTTTCAGTCCTAGGACAAAAAAGAATCGGTTTGGTTCTATGAGAGAACAAAAAAAAAAAAAAAAAAAAAAAAAAAAAAAACAGGCTGATTTCGTGCAGAATGATAAAAATCCATTTATGCTAACATAAATTTATGTCACGTATTTATTTAACAACAATGTCAAGATTAATTAAATACTGATTAAACTGGATAGTTTGAAATTGTATGCAAGAAAAATGTGGTCAATACTCCCTGTAAAAGTACCTCACTTAAGGAAGTCTTGGAGGCAACCTCATTTGTCCTTGTCTATCTTTAAATTCTTTGAAATAATAACAGACTAACTTGCTACAAGCCTAACCTGACTTGGCAGATCATCTCTAAAGTTATTGAACTTGAAGGTTTTGCTCATTAGATTTTAATAGAATGTTTGATTGCCTGCCATTTCCAATTCATCATTCATTTGAGGTTTGGTTTATGGCATTGAACTCTTATCAGCTCAGTGAGATAATTTTATGTACATGGCAACCTATGCTCATACTTAAGATTGACGTCAAATTTTGTGTCATATCTTTCAGATACAAACATAAGCTGGTTCTTTCAAATAGAAAAATAATTAATGATGAAGCGCTGATTTATCTGTATTAGTTGTAAAAATATTATATTAAACTTATGCGGGCCACAAGTTTAACCAACATAATAATATGGTCAAATTTCTGCCAAAACCTATGTCAAATACCCTCATTGTTTTGACCACATAGCGTGTTTCATAGCGCTATTCATTTTACAAATGTAATTGTTCCTTGAAATTGAGTGATTTATTTTTTACTTTCACATGTAACAGCTAAAAATATTGCTTTTACCTCTAAACATTTATTTTATTTAAACATGGTTTTATTACTAAACCATATTTTGATTTTTAATGATCACCAAAATTTTACGTTTATTTATTTCTGTACATTAACGGATGTTTAAAATGTTCAACCCAATCTCAATATTATTCTAATGGAAATATTTCACAATTTAACTATGGATAAAACTTTTATTTTAAGTCCGATTCAAATTTTAACCTTTGGTGGAAACAACAACAGGCCAAGCTCTATATAAAACTTCACCAAAAACTAAAAACTTGTTTGACAACTGTGGGAGGATTTCCAATCACAAAAAAACCTTGTCGTATTAAATAAGTATAGATGTTTAACATGTGTATATTTTTAAGGTATTCACAATTTCATTAACGACTCATTTACTGTATAACATAATTTTTTATTTGGAAAAGGCAAGAGACTAGATTTTATTACCAAAAGCGATGTACAAGTATAACCTGGATATGAAACCCATTCGCATGCGCTTTTTGACTTAAATTTGTTATGGAATTGAATTCCATGTAAAATACCTTGTTTTCGTTTCAAAACCCCACACTGTTGGACAACACAAAGTAAGTAATTTAACATGAGAGGGAGAGTTGCCAAGAACTGTAAGTGGTTGTTCTTTGCCAGATTGTTTGACGTAGGCAAACGCAGTACATGATGCGAAAACAAAAGTAAGATGTTTACAAAAAAGGTACCCAAAGTCAAATTGTACTGTACAACTGTTTTGAATATTGTTCCCAAGCTCAATAACTAAGTAAGCTAATTGGGAATTTATTGCAAGGTTTTAGTTTATTCCGATGAAATTTGTAACATTTTGCAATCTTGCAAATTGTATGAAACATTTTTCAAGTATAGGATATGAAACAAGTTTTATTACTGAAGAAAAGATATGTGAAATTGTCCTTATGGTGTAAAAAATATTATTCTCATTGACTTCTTTGATAAATAAAATGAAGTGTATAAAAAACCCTAAAGAGCAAACGTGTAATATAACATGGAGTAACTGTTTACAATATTATTTATTTTCATTTTTTTTTTTCTTGTAAACTACTAATCAATTGTTATTCAGTTGTCGGAAATTGTGCAATATGTCATTCAGACGTCTCACTGTCACAGACTGTGCAGACAATAACTTTATCAGTTAGGTTTAACTAAAATATCCATATCCATATGCTTTAAAGTATTTCTAAAATTATTTGTTAAAATATGAAATATGGTAAAAATTTGGTATTTCATAGTGACACTGTAGTTTTTAAACTGATACATTTATTTATCAATATTGTCACTCTGTGATTTATAATCGATTCCATAAATTACAAAGATGCCTCGGCTTCGCTCGTGTTCAACTTTCAATTTGTATATAAGATTATATTGATTATATGATCCTGTTTGACACGTATCGATCTTGATTAGTTTACGATAAAATATATTTTATGGTTGTAAAATTGCAACACCTTTTCCTTCAACACTAAATTTTTATAGTTCAGAAAATCACTTAGTTTAGATTTTAAAAAATCAATGTGGTCAGTGTACCACAAAAATGGTGCTTTGGGTTGCATGTCTCTCATTGCACACTGGCGGGTACACAAATAATCCATCACTTACAAAATAAAATAAGACTTTATTATATATCATCTAGTACAGCTTCACATGTCGAATCTACCTACTGTTTAATTTTTTAGACGACATAGGTGCATTTAGAGTAAATTGTTATGCTTTTGATTTATCTCTTAAATTTCAATAATTTCATTGCTGTATGTGATTTAAATTTTATATAAAAGTACATAAAATGGACATTTGAAAAACGTTAGACAGATAGGTAATGGTTGTCGAAAACATCAATTACGTTATATTATTCAACATTAAAATAAAACAAGTGAATTACTTAGAATAATATCCCATATTATGATCATTGAACAATAAAACCATCCCAGAATCTCCACTGTTGATCGTCCATTACAACTTGGTGCGTGCGTGAGCATAGCTTACTATCACCAGAACATCACTTCTGCTCTCGTTCTCGGTGTTGAAGTGACGAACATCTGAAAGTCACGGAAACGTTTTCACTCCACTAATTGAAATCTCTGTATGTCCATCCGTCATAGTTAATTACTGTATAATTAACTAATTATGGAAATAGATTTTTCATACACGTGATGAAAATCTGTGGTGTAATTAAATCCTGATGTTTGTATATTCCACATTTTACTATACCCATTTTGGGATTGTTTTTTTTTTTTATAACGTATTCATTGTTAATCATGTTAATTACGAATATTTAAGAGGGGGTAAATGGCCTCTCTCAGAACGTCATGCAGTGCTTCACCTTCCCCCATTTTTCGCCTTTCTTTCAGTCCGATAAACGTGGAAGGGGGTTTAAATGATACATAAAGACGGGCTATTTGCTTCGCTTTTTATTTTTATTTTTATTTTATTTATTTATTTTATTTATTTATCTATCCCAAGTATTTATCTTTCATTTAAAACCAGTCCCAATTTTATCGAACCTAAAATAAAGGCGTAAAAAGGGAGCAGGTGAAGCACTGCACGATGAATTTTTAATCCACGAGACCCCCGATAGTGTCAGCCTCTATCCGCAGCCGCTGTTCGCGTACGAGCCTGCCAGCTTGGGTCGGTCACACACGTACTGAAGTGCAGCAGCGTTTCTTTAGCCACAGTGCTTTACTAAGTACTTGATATGGTTTATTGCCCTCAGTATGGTTTCTCACAGTGAGAAACGTAATCAGGTAGTTTCCGCAGTGGCCACTTGACTGCGCAGAGAAAATAACCGCTGTTCAATTTAAGTAATTATCCAATAAGAATAATTGTGAATAATTATCCAATAATTGTTCAATAAGAAAATAATCCCTTAAGTAAACCTTCTTTAACCTTCATGGAGAAAAGTTATGAAAAACCAATTTTCCCAACAGAGTTTTTTTAGTTTTATTCAGAAATTGTCATGAATAACCATTAGAATCAGTATAATGGTAAATAAATTGTAAATTTTAAATACTTTTCTAATATTATATCATCGGAATTTAACAGCATCGCAATACCATTCATAGAACGCCTAAAACTTGGTATTAACCACATAATTGATTTTAGTTTCTATAGGTGTTGGATCATAGATAACAGAACACAGTGTTACTTATAGGGTTAGAAAATAACAGTAAAACCGCGAATAAATTATGTATTAACCACGATGGATAACACTGAGGTCACGCAGTCTCGCTGTCCCGCTGATTATCTTTGTTGTCTTCACTATTCCAAAAGATTTCTCCTTGAAATTTATTTTTCACCGTAAGTCTGTTGTTTCACTAACGAAATTTATGGACTATGGATGTTTGGCTAACGAAATTTGTAAAAAAACTTTACCTCTTACATAAAAAAAAAAAAAAAAAAAAAAAAAAAAAAACTACCATAATAGTGTGCAATCAATTCAGGAATTCACTCATAACAAAAATTCGGACTACTGTATGTGAATTTTTCTTTACATCAACGTGTTTTGGTAATAATTCCATCGTGTCTACGCCCAACCAAATTAAATTGTTTTAACAATAGTGTTTATACTTCTTCAAACACTATAACACTTTTGTGGCGTTTTATTCCTCTCACATCAATGCATAGCAGATATAATTTTTAGATGCGTATAATTTCGATAGTTAATTTAATCTGAAAAATCATCTGACAACAAACCTATCCCAATATTTCGGTCAACTTCAACTTCATATCTAGTAGATGTGATTCTATTGCACATGATCTAGTTATCTAAATATTAAAGCTAATGCACATAATTGATCTAAAACTTTATTTATCTCGTTAAATAAAAATAAAATAATGTTAACTGCAATCGTGATCAGCCATAATAAATTTTACCATTCAGAGAGATCTTTAGTGACGTCAAATACATTTCCAGGTATAGATGTATGTTACTCCTGCAAATTGGAGCTCTTAAAAATTCACGCGGTGGAACAACTGTCATGTGCAGTTTGAGGTGGAAATGGCGCGAAAATGCAAGTCAGCTGAGACGTCGTTAAAGGAGCCACCTCAAATTGACGTTCTCGGAGAAATCGACTGACGCATTCTGAATAGAAAGCTTCAAGCTCTTTGATGTGTAAATTCTTACATCCAAATTTATATATTCAACCTCAAGGGTTTTTTGCATTAGCATTTTGTACAAAAATCGTCAACACTTCATACATAGTCATTCATAACAGCAATTACAGCTCAATTTGGATTATTTAAAATTATTCTGATTAATTTAACTAAAAAAAATTATAACTGTTAAGAATATGGTAGACGTCAATCTAGAGTACAATATTTTGGCCTGGAAGCCTGATAAACATTAATTTATTTTATTTATACATTAATTAAATTTCAGAGATTTCAATGAGACCTGACTTTTATAATTCTTGAAAAATTGTTGATGCTTAACTCTAAGCTAACTTAAATTTTTTATAAGTCGACTACGCATGTCCTCATTGGCTAATTTACAGATAACACGGAATATCTTGGCTTCTGGCATGCTACACTACTAGATTCAAATTGGTAACCATATAGTACAACAAACAGTTTGTAACTTCATCCTTCTGCTCCAATTGTTTGAGCTGTAAGTGACCATCACAGGCAAAGATGTTCATTTTTATTTGTACAATTGAAATTAATTCTGCTAAGATAAAACAGGTATAGTTTTGTTACACAACCAAAAAGCCTAAAGGCCAACCGATATTTAATGAACTATTTTTTGCACAAAATCAAAATTTTACGTCAAAACAATTTCACTAAGCAACTTTAAAAGAGAGAGAGACAAGCTACTGAATTTGAACTCTGTGTACAATTTTGTACATATAAAAGATTTGGAGCAATAAAAAAACAATGCCTTGAGAACAGATGTGGGATTTTGGACAGCAATAATTAAAGACTGGGAAACTACAGAGGTTACCGTTTGTCGTCCTCTTTCACTAGATTAGTGATGGTAACAAAAATTATAAAGTAAAAAACCAAAATTGAGACAATTGTTATTAGTATTTAATAATAGCTATATTTGATTGCACATATCTTTAAACGTTTTCAATCACTGATTGTAAATAAACAATGATGATAGATATCAAATGTTACTTTCCCGAGAATAAAATTATTAGGGTTATAAACAAAAACAAAATATTTTACAATCATTTTTATTTGTCTTTCCGAGCAATATGTTTATATGTTTAAGGTATAATATATTTTTCTGTCAACTAACTTTGAAGTCATTAAGGCCGGACGTAACCATCTCAACACCAAAGTCATTGGATTATCCCTCGCCCTCAGAACGTTGCCATGGTGACGGTCCCAGGCCAACGTTCCCACAGAATATTTATAATTACGAAAAAACTGCATAGCACGTTATTTCTTTCACTAAATAATAGTCTTGATTGCTGAAGGAAATACATCTAAATGTGAAAAGTGAAAAAATTACTGGAGATATACATTCTACTTCAATTTTAATGAAAGGTTTTAAGATTCTTGTGATTAGTAGATTTAATTAATTGAAAGTGTATCACGCTATTTAAATGTATGGGGACTTCATAAAGTAGCTCATTTGTAGCCTTAACATTTTATTTTCATCCCCTTGCCGACAGGGATGGTGAAATGGTTGCAGATAAGAGTAGGTCATAAAAAGGTTTCAATAAGGTCAGCGCAATGCCGTAAAGTCCAACTTAAGTGTATGTGTCAGTTTGGGGTGATTGGAGTTGCACTACAGTTTATTGACTATCATCAAATTGTATCCAGGAACTTTTAAATCTTTAAATACCATTAGATAACTCTAAACAATTATCACGACAATGTAGTTTAGATTACCAGTGGTAGCCTATTAAGGTGTAGTGTAAAACGTTAGTCTGTAGTATTTAATGTCGTGCCAAACACAACAATTTCATATAGATTCTTTCAAACACAGGTCTTTGTGTACACAGCCTAGAAAGTGATAAGGCCAATGATAATTTTTGGCCCAAATGATCATAAGTCACCCGACAACTTTTCTTTTTTGAAAGTTACGCTTTCTAAAATTTATTTTTAACTGCAGTGTAATGCAACCTGAACTATTCGCCTATTCTACTTTGTCTAGCTGAGGTCGGTTATAGCTTATTTATTTTGACTACTCATTATGTTTTGCTACAAAGTAATTAAATTTACATAGGATATTTCTTTTTCGCTTAGAAACGGTGCAGTGCAGGAATTTCTTTTCACTTATTGCTTTAGAGGTTTGGTTATATTGTAAAAAACAACTTGTCCAAGGAATCTTTTTTTCACAGAAAAAGATTAAAGGTATAACTCAGTCCCCCAAGAAATGTGTTTACGGTCTTACTCTTTACCAAAGTATTTCAACTGCGAGATCTAACATAGTGTTTTATTTCTGCTATAATTGAAATAGATCTCACCTATTTCGTTACTTAATTATCTATTCCATGTGTACGAAAACAAGCAAATTATTCTTATGGACACTATTTAAAATCTTAGATTTACATCAAACTTTTAGTCAATTTAGTATATCAAATTAAACTAGTGTTATTTTTTTTAATTTTGAATAATATATCTTTCAACTAATGTAACTAATAAATAAAATATAGCGATCTTGGACAATTTAATCATAATTACGAAACAAACTAACTTAGAACCAAAGTAATAATTGTTGAGTTAAACTTTCGAGTTACTTACGGGAAGTTTGACACTGTATTCATAACGCTCCATACACCATCCACAATAAGAGGGCATACCTGTGTCGTTTGACGAAGGGATAATCAGTATATCACACAGACAAAGAGCATGTTGTAAAAACTTCACACAGACCTACAACAGTCAGCAAGACCATCCCCTAGCAACAATGAGCACACGATATTGACGGTCACCAGAGTGTGAGTGGCCATGTTTGTCTGGCAGTTGGATCATAGTAATGTGGGCTATATGACGTTTAATCATGTAGCCCAGCCGAACACTACACTCTACATAGCAACACAGTGGACAGTATATTGGTGATGAGATCTATATCTGGTTATGGTCAGACGAGAGGTCATACTCTCTAAATGAGGTCGCAGATTAACGCTAACGGGATGGACATTGTTGGATCAGCCAATGTTTGTACCAACGACAGTAAACATGCTCCTGACGCTAGTGGACATCTGCAGACGACTCACCAAAAGTACGGTGCCGGTGACGTCATCTTTCTTATCTTCATTTGCTTATGAAGATATGCAAGATAATAATAGAAGATCAAGATATGCTTTCATTGACTATGGTTTGTTGATGTCCGGAACCTGCTAGAATATTCTAAATACCTTGGTTCCAACCAATTTCGGTTAGGATATGTTTGTTTATCCCATCCTACGAAAATTGCAACACACTTCATTTCATAATTAAACATTGTTTAAAAAAATATTTAATAATCATAAGATTATCTAGGATTATTTTTGCTAAAAAGTTTGAATTTTAAACATATATTTGTTTTAATAGGTTCTATTTACAGTTTTATTATTTTATTTGCGATCTGATTTTTTACAGTTCAGTTAGAAAGATTTACCCATTCTTAAGCAACTTAAATAACCGAACTTTGCAAAGCCCTCCCAATTTTTAACCGTCACGTTGTTAAATGACCTACCTTCGATAAGATTAACCAGTTGCATTAACATTTTCACATTTTCGCCTTATATCTAACGTTTAATAACTAAGATGGGAAGGCACACTCTCAAGGCCAACAGATTTGAAACAAGGCCACATGTGTGTTTGGCCTTGGTTTAAAGAAATCTTAGAATACAAGAACAGGAACATGAGTCTTTGCTCAGGGAAGAAAACGATATTGAAAATTAAAACAGTTAAATATGCACTCGTTTGGACGAGAAATTTCATGCAAAAGTTGATCCCTGTTACAAAAAAGAGACATTATTTAATTGAGTTCAATATAAGGTACAGAATAGGGTTTCGGGGATGGCGTCGGCAAATGTATGGCCCAATTGCAAAGACACAGCTGAGGAATTACATCTTATCTAGTAAGGAGGAGGAGGCATACAGTGATTGAACAATCTCTAATAGGCAACACATCCTACAGACGCATTCATAAATGTTTACAGTTTGAAATGTAATATTATTATGTTTTTTTACATACTGATTTTAATTAATCATTTTTCATGATAACTATAACTTATTGGAAGTTTTTGATGGCATGGATCTTTCAAACGATGTCTTTTATAAAAATGTTCTTATGCAACAAAATATGAGATTTCAGATTATTTGTGAAATTTTAAGAATCATAGAAGTGTCCTACACTTTTTGTTGGTAAACAAAAAAGCTTGTGGAAAATTTTTCGAATGCCAAAAACAGTGGTATTGGTACAGTTCTCTTATGTTTATGTTTTCAAAGTTTAGGCTACATAAGTTACGTATTACATCAAAACGTAAGTAAACTGATATTATTGTGATTCCTCCATGTTGTGTGTAGGTTTGGAGAAAGAAAAATGGTATTATATAAATATTTTATATAATCGTTGTTTTTTATTCTTATTCTCAGAGGAATTAAATTTTTACTCGTGAAAAGTATAGATTTAAACTCTACACAAACACACACATGCCATAATACCATTTCTCTGTAATCTGTAAATATGTTTAGTTCACCATATAAAAAAGAGAAACTTCACACTTAATACAACGATTTTCACAAAGATTGAATTTTGTTATGCGTATACAGAATGTTACTTATAAATGCGCAACTTTTAACACTGTGATGCTTAAAAATAATTACCCTAACCTTTGTTTTAACTAAGATTTCTTAGGCATACAAATATTTGAATAAATTCTTCTTCTTGGTCAATTTTCCCTTTTCCGATATTAAATTACCTTGCACAATCCATTAAGTTGTGACTCATGACCGGATGCGGAAGGGACAAGTGCTGCTCTCTGTAGTCAAGTTGTACCGGAAGTCGTTAGGGACGCCTCTTGCATTAAAGAGCAGGATTTGTAACACCATACTATTCCAAATATGGTAAATATGGAAATAAAATATTTTATATAACGAGCTACAAGTTCGGAAATAAACCTATTGGGCCATACTCACAATCTATGGACATCTTATGACATTATGTTATCCATCATAATTCTATCAAAGTCCATTGAAAGTAAAAATTCATCTTAAATCTTATTAACGTAGCTAAAGTAAAATTTCTAAGGTGCTTAAGCATAAAATAATAAATAAAATCATTACGTGCGAATAAATTAGATTATAAAAAATATTAAAAGGAATTATAATATTCATTTGAAGAAAACGCATTAATTCTTAGATAATGACGTTAAATTAATAATAAGTTTAAAGTAAACCATTTTTAGGAGTTTCGGATGTGATGCCTTTATAATATAATTTCTTACTTATACGTGAACTTTGGAAAGACGTGGTAAAATGTATTTTACCTTAGCTACTTCTGAATATCTTGCAATTATCATAACCAGTATTGAGATTATCATTTAGACACTGATTTATCTTTATCAAATGTATTTTTGTAATACGTAAAGGATTTTGGAAAAACAGGAAACCTCTTACATGAGCAAAAAGAAACAAGAAATATAAGTTATCAAATTTCATTGACGGAAGCTCGATAACTTAAACCTTCAATATTGTTTATTACATTTTTCAGTGTCTTAATTATTGTTTTAATAACACCAGTACTGATAACAAATTTTGATATAGTACAATATTACATTACTTAGTAAAATCCTATACTACAATGAGGAGTGTCTGTGGCGATGTATTTCCCACAATCTCAAAATCTAGCTGGCTGATTTTGCATTTAAGAGTGTTTTAGGTACAATAAGTTTATAAACCACCTCAGCCCCAGGAAAAATATATTTTTATCTAAAATTAAATTCAAATATTGTAATTTTTAACATTGGTCTTATGGGTTAACATTTTGGTAACGAAATAACAAGGAAATGATTAACAAAAATAAAAGAACGATATACTTTTAAGCATTCTTATAAAACAGCTGTTAACAGTGAATAGGTAGCCTATAGTTGATTGGTGAAAAATTAATATTGTGATTACTATGATACTATATCAAAATTTAATTAAAAACTAACGAGGAAGGCTCGGTCAACCCGGTACTAACCAAGTTATCAATTAATTCCGTTCGAAATGGTTTGTGAAAATAACCTCACCGTATCCTAAATTATGTTCACAAATGATACCAATAAAACATTTTCGGCATTTCCAACACACACTGCTTTTTCATAGTTTGTAGCCAACATTTATATGGTTATAACATCAAAAGAATAAAACACAGCTAGAATAAGATATTTCTTATGTTCATGTTTTGTTCCAAAATGAAGAACCTGACACATTAACGGTTTATCAAGAACTGTTATGGAACTAAATATTATTTTATAAAAATACTTCAATTTTCTATTTAATAACATCTTTTTCCCCTCTTCCGTTTCAACCAATAGTCTCCAACTAAACTTCCCCCTCCCCACACGGGTAACTGTCCCGTCTTTGATATTCTTTGACGCTTGACGTCACTCAGGACAATTTATGCCGTCTTGATTGTGACCTCCCCATTCAATTCCACGAGGGGAGCTAATCTTTTGTCTTCCATCACTTCCTGGAAATATTCCGAGGAGGAACAGCGCTAAACATTAAAAGATGTTCTTTTTCCCTGATACTGTAAAAGTTTCTGAGTTGTGACGGTGATGTTTGTAAATATATTGAGCGTTTGTTTACTATTCTACTTGAAAAAAATGTATTTTGTTCCTATTCTAAGTTTTATAATTATTGTAAAAAAACATTTTCTCTACAGGATTATTTTAAGAAATGTTTTGGATGTTTTAATAGAGGGAGGCACAAAGTACAGTTATACTTTTACAATATAAGTATTGTCTAAAAGAACATTCACCCCTCTTCCCATTCGTTCCTTTAGCTTACTTTCTCCCTAACTGCATTTATAATAGTGGTAGCTGTCATTCTACTATTTAAATAATATTTGATGTCTTCCTATACAAGGCAGTTTACCATCGTTTAAATAATGTTTTATCACAACCGTTTTGAGAAACACCACATAACTTGTGATTTAAATCGTTTTCCACTTTATCCTATCGACAACTTTCTCAGCAGGGGGGACAGGTGTTCTAGACATTTAGGAGAAACGTTTCTTAAGTTTCTTGCGGATTGAGTTAGAGACCTTCACTTTGTTTCCTACTTTAGGCTGATTCATAAAATTATCCTCTCAACAATAAAGCGTGATAAATCAAAAGTTATTATTTGATCTGAACCTCTATGGGCATATCACATATGTTTATGCCTAAATCAATTATGACTGTATTTCTAATATCTTTTTTTTCTAACTTTATTTCATTTACAATCTGTTCACAATTTTGAACATTAAGTAAATATGATAAACATAAAGACATGAGTTAAAATCTATCCACTGACAGACTTAACATAAACAATTGCGTTAACTTAACACAAAAGGAGAACTAAATCAACAATTTACTTAACAAAATCTTGTAGTCAAATCTAAAATGTGGAATCGTTTAAGCCTGTAAGTAGCAGTGCTGTTGTCCAATAGATTTAGAGCCAGGTGATTGGGATGATTTTCAAGTCTGGACTGGTACTTTAAACTGAATTTTGTTATTTCTTCTTTGACGGTTGAAATGCAGCTGTCTCTATGGAGGATTTCATTATTCACAAACCAAGGTGCTTGAAGGATGTTTCGCAAAGCTTTAGACTGAAATCTTTGAATTATTTCAATGTTAGAGTTGCTTGTTGTTCCCCAAAGTTGGATGCCATACGTCCAAATAGGTTTCAAGATGACTTTGTACAGTAAAAGTTTATTTTCTGTAGTTAATTTAGATCGTTTGTTTAGCAGCCAAGAAAGATTTCTTAATTTTAAATTTAGTGACATTCTTTTGTTCCAAATGTGATTTTTCCATGTTAATCTCCGATCAAGAATCATTCCTAAGTATTTAACCTCATTTGTTTGGGGAATTTGGACATTATTTAGGGTCACTGGAGGACACGTGTCAAATCTCGTTGTGAAAGTCACGTGAGTTGATTTGTCTTCATTCACTTTTATTCTCCATTTTTTTAGCCACTCTGACAAATCATTTAGCGCAACTTGGACATTATCAGATGCAACCACCGGGTCTTGGTGGGACGCTAAGATAGCCGTGTCGTCAGCAAAGGTAGCAACAAATGTATTGTGAGTTTCAGGTAGGTCAGCCGTGAACAGTATGTATAGCACAGGACCCAAAACACTTCCTTGGGGCACTCCCGCTTGGATAGGATTTAACCCTGTGACAGAACTTCCAAATTTCACTTTAAAATATCGGTCCGTTAAATAGGATTTGATTATCATATAGAATGTATGGAGAAGATTAAGTTTTAGTTTGTAAAGCAGGCCAACGTGCCAAACCTTGTCAAAGGCTTGGATAACGTCAATAAATACAGCAGAACAAAACTTTTTGGTTTCTATACTTTCTTTAATGATACTGGCAACTCTATGTACCTGTTCTATGGTTGAATGTTCCTGCCGGAATCCAAATTGATGATTGGGAATTAAGTTTCTATCTTCTATTGCAGTCCGAAGTCGATTTAAAAATAGTTTTTCAAATAGCTTGGAAACTACTGGGAATTTCTAATATCTATAAAGATAATTTTTCGGAATATCAAATTTAAAATGTAGTGTGCATTTTTTGCTAAAATCATTTTGTTTCTTGGTTTTTGTTCTTAGGTGGCAACCCTGATTGATTATAATTCTTGATGCTCACTTACTACTAGAATAGATTAAGCATACATGCTACTAGATTAGTATCAGTAACCACATTTAAATAAACAAGCTATCTTACATGTTACTTAAAATACAGTACTTGTGAACTATGGTAGCAGTGCTTTTGATGAACAATAAAGTCAATGTTGCGGGTCATTACCAGTACCAGTAAAAATATGTTTCAATACCAATTTGATCACACATATTCAGGGCGTCAAATGCACCACCTAAAAGGATTTCAACTCTGTAATTCGAGGGGATACCTATAACATTTGTATAGATTCATAATCTTGTTTGTTATAATTTAAAACCTCATTTTCCATGGTTCCTTTTTCGAACTGTAGAAGTAAAAGTTAACCAACTTTTTAATACTTACCGTTAACTTTAGGTTAAGAAAAGTGGATTATAAGATAAGATATAGGAGCGTACTACAATCCTGTTAAGGACAATAGTTGTTTCAAGAAAAAGTATTATTATTATTTAAAAGTAATAGTCTAGAATCGCTTCACAGAGAAAGGTAAGTGTGCAGAGAAGTGTAGGTGGCACATCGTAGCAGTGTCGTGTTTCAAGGGTGTAAACCTGTTTAGGGCCTTCGCAGCTCGTAACACGGTGAGAATAGGGGTTGACCTGTGATTTCCCCCGGTGATAACAAAACTGGCCCTGTTGTTGAATAAGTAAACTTTCTCCTTAAACAATTTCACCCCTAAATTGTTTTTGATCAATTAAATTCACAAAGTGCTCAAAACAACCCTTTCAAACCCCAATACTTCTTATCGACTGTTGCCAATGTTTTAGTAAATAGTTGTACGGCCAATACAAGAGTGGTGAGGATGTCTCATACGCTTTCAATCAACTAATTTTACTTAGGCTACATTCAAAAGGTCGAGAGGTCAATCCAAAGATATACATATATTTAAATGGGTTTAACTAGCTCCTCATATTATGCATATAACAACATTTATAAATAAGTAATGTATACCTAGACTAGAAATTTCCAACATTTGCCCATCCAATATTTCAATAGGCTATGTATGTTTGGTATTTTTTTTTTTTTACAGCTACATATATTAGAACAATACATTACAAAGCTATTATAAATATCGGTTCAAAATCTTTTGAATTAAGTACGAAACTATGTTATCACAACTTGAAAAACTTTCTTTTAGTAATGAGAAATCGTAATGAAATTGCTTTAGATTCACACAAACTTGAATTGTACAAAAAAAAAAACCGACTTACATGGGCTCCAAATTTTATAACAAACTTCCAAAAGACATCAAATCTGCAAGTGATAAAAATGTTTTCAAAAATAAACTGAAAAGGTTTCTCATCAATAAGGCATTATACAGGGTGTTTCAGAACTCCCTACCAATATTTTAGAGCATTGTTCCTGGGTTAAAAACATATCTAAATATCATATTTAAATTGTCCGGAAGTCTTAAGTTACTCACACAGCCGCCATTTTGTTTTTTACACATAATAATTTTTATTTCTGTAACCGATGGTTGTATTCAAATCATATTTGGTATAAATCTTTATCATACCAATGTACATTTCCAAGAAAAAAATAATTTTTTCCAATGTACATTTTCAAAATGGCGGCCATTTTAAATTTTCAAACTCAAATATCTCAAAATCGGTAAATTTTATAAAAATTTTACAAGACACAAAAAAGTTGCCAAATGAAATAACCTAACCAATAGTGCCAAGTGCGTAAGGATCTGACAACAAATAACGGAGTTATTGCGATTTTTCTTCATAAAAACATTGATTTTGCTGTTAAAATGGCCTTATTTGCATTAAATTCAATGCAAAATCCATGTTTTTATGAAGAAAAATCACAATAACTCGGTTATTTGTTGCCAGATCCTTACAAACTTGGCACCATTGGTTAGGTAATTAAAATTGTCAACTTTTTTGTGTCTTGTAAAATTTGTATAAAATTTACCGATTTTGAGATATTCGAGTTTGAAAATTTAAAATAACCGCCATTTTGAAAATATACATAATGGAAAAAATTAATTTTTTTCTTGGGAATGAACATTGGTACGATAAAGATTTATACCAAATATGATCTGAATACAACCATCCGTTACGGAAATAAAAATTATTATGTGTAAAAAACAAAATGGCGGCTGTGTGAGTAACTTAGGACTTCCGGACAATTTAAATATGATATTTAGATATGTTTTTAACCCAGGAACAATGGCCTAAAATATTGGTAGGGAGTTCTGAAACACCCTGTATAATTTTGAAGATTTGTAATTGAATTTTTTACTATATGGAACATAGAGTATAAAATTCTTTTAGATCGACTTTAAATTTCTCTTAGTCGAATTTTTGACCCCCAAAAGGCTTTTTTATTACTAATTTGATTTCAATGAAATTCTCAGGTTAGATTTTAAGTATTTTAAACTAGGTAATAAACTATAATCGAGCAATTATTTTCAAGTATTAAAAAAGCTTATTTTCCGGAATTTTTGGCAGAACTTTAGTTGTTTAGGCTACATGGTTTGACTAATTTAGTTGCTATGATCAGTTTATTTTCCCCATCGCAGCTGAGTTGTCGCTGTATGCTGAAAACAACATAACATAACCTTTTCTTGTTTATATTTGCTCGCCGTTATGTTACTTTTTAAATAAAATTTAATTGATATTTTGACAGACCTATTTGTTAAATTAAATAGATCAACACTGATGTTTACTTGTTGAAGCTATAAATTATAGTCTACCAAAAGATAGGCATGTTGATGTGGAATGAATTGGTGTCGTACGGAATTATGCGATTAACTAATTTATGGGATACAACTAATATCTATTTGGGAGAAAGATTTAAATTGAACAACTAATTAGAATGTGTGGTGCCATTGTAGCCTATGTCTCAGGTAACAAAACATGCATTAAGTGTTAAGTAAGCGTAATTCTAAAATACTTACATTACTTGATTTTTATTAATTTTGATTAAATAATCATGTATTTTAAATTTTATTGTTTTTTTCGCTCTACAATCTATTTACCTTTAATATTGTAAGCATAATTATTATTAAGTTACTTGCTTGTTTTGAGGTCTTAGCTAAAATCATTTTTTGTATGTATTTATTTGTAGGCTAGGCCTAGGATGTACGCCGGTTGACTTCGGACGGTTAGATGACGTTCCACTCTTCACATTCGAGGAGATGGAAACCTTCATTCTCTCCCTAAAGAGCAACAAGGCTCCTGACCCGGACGGGATTCCCAGCGAGGCTTTAAAGAAAGTATTTTCAATTAATGCTGACTTGTTGTTGAGAATGTACAACGCCTGTTTGGTAGAAGGGGTGTTTCCGGCTTCCTATGGAAAACCGCAAGACATGTACTGATCAGCAAGGGCAAAGGTGATCCCGAGCTGTCGTCGTCCCACAGGCCTTTCTTCACGTTGGACACGGCTGGGAAGCTGTTCGAGAAGCTGATCCGTTCCCGCCTGACCTCTGCCGTGGAAGCTGCCGGGGACTCATGCCCCCGTCAGTATGGCTTCAGAAAGGGACGGTCAACGATTGAAGCTATCACCGAAGTCCATGGAGAGCTGTGAAGAGAGTCGAGAGCCACAACCATTTCTCTCGCTGAGTAGTGCTTCTTGTTACGCTTAAGTCAAGAATGCCTTTAACTCGGCGAGGTGGGTCGATATGTTGGATGCGCTTCGCAACACCTTTCGCGTTCCTGCATATCTGTTGCGACTCATTGAGGATTATCTCCGCTCTCAAAGCCTTATTTACGACACAAGGGACGGAACGTGGACGATGGAAGTCACTTCTGGTGCCGCGCAAGAGTCAATACTCGGCCAGGATCTCTGGAATGTTGCCTATGACAGCTTCCTGAGGTCGGAGATGCCTGAGGAAACCACTTTGGTTGCGTACGCCAATGATGTCGCAGCTCTCATTGTCGCACGCAACGTTGAGCTGGCCCAACTAAAGTTGAACCGAGTCATGCGTGTGGTCAACACATGGATGTCCGATCACAGCCTCTCGCTTTTTTCTCCGTAAGACGGAGATTGTGATCCTTACGAAGAAGAGCATAGACACCGTCATTCTGTTCCGAGTGGGAAGGGAGGTGGTCTAATCAATTCGTGCTGCTAAGTACTTCGGGATTATGGTGGACACCAAGTTAAGCTGGAGGGATCAGATATTCCGTACGGCGGACAAGGCCGCTAAGGTAGTCACTTACCTTAGTAGGCTGATGGCCAATGTCGGGGTTCCACGATCCAGCAGAAGACGTCTATAATGAAATAAAATTACCTTATCCAATCACTGGTTATCAAAAGACAACATGTTTCGTTCCTTAGAACTTCTTCAGGTCTATAGTATGCAACTACCACAATGTAATAATAAATTGGATTATGTGGTAGTTGCATACTATAGACCTGAAGAAGTTCTAAGGAACGAAACATTTTGTCTTTTGATAACCAGTATGATTGGATAAGGTAATTTTATTTCATTATAATATATTCCAATCCAGGGTCACAATGAATACTAGAAGACGTCCGTGAAGAAGTTCGTGCTTCTTTATGGAGCAGAGGTGGGGCCAGGCGCTCTCGATAAAGAGTAGTACAGGTTGCGACTCGCCAGGGTTCAACGTTGAGCGGGGTTGTGTGTTCCGCCTACCGGACAGTTTCCGAGCCTGCCGTCCTCTGGTGGTCGCCGGAGTTATCCCTGTCAAGCTCTTGGCAGGAGAGAGGAAGGCAATTTATCAGAGGCAAGGCGAGATTGGCAAGGACACGGCAAGAACAGCAGAGCGCTCCCGAACCTTCCAGCAGTGGCAACACAGCTGGGAGCACGACACCCGAGGACGATGGACTGCGCGACTTATCAAGCACGTCCAACCATGGGTGGAACGGCGGCCAATTCTTTATTTATTGCTCGGGCGTTCCCGACGATGCGGAACACACATTCTTACGCTGCCCCCGTTGGGAAGGGTCCCGCCTGAAGGCCACACAAATTTTTGGTGCATTTTCGGTGTACTCGGTCTGCCAAAAGATCTTGGAGGATGAGGGCAACTGGGATTGTTTATCACAGTTCGTGCGGGGCATCCTCCTGGAAAAGAAACATGATCTGGACCGCAAAGTGGCCCAGATCCCTTGATCGAGTGGCTGGATAAGGAGTGAGCCCCACGGGCATAAGCCAAATTTAGGCCTAGCCCTACATAATGTGATAAACAACTCCAGGTTAGAATCCTAAAGAGTAGATGCGAGGTTTTTTAGTGGGTAAACCCGTTTTTAGGGGAGTCCCACACTACAGGCTTGCTACCTGTGTGCGTAATGCACTTTTCTTACCTCTCCCTAAAAAAAAAAAAAAAAAAAAAACCATAAAAAGCGTCACCTAATAACTCAAAAAGTGAGTAAAAAATTCTTGTACGGGACGGACATCGGAGCGTATTCCTAGTAAATATTACTGTTTGTTGATAGGCTGCTGCATATTTTTCAGGTATAAATTTGTCAACTGAGTATTTGTATGCTTCTGTTACACACCATTCGTGTATATTTTTGTACATTATACTAAATAAAGATATTTTGAATTGAACTTTTCGCCATAGTTTCTTTTCACAAACATGTGTGGATAAAGTTTTGTTGAAATCGTGAAGTATGAATAGATAAATTTGTATCATAATCCACATGAGACGAGTGAAATTTTACCCATATTTTTCTTAAAAAAAGAACTTTTAGCTAAAAAGCAACTGAAAAAATTAAGTCGTGTAACGTAATAAAAAGGCGAAATCACGTCACGTCTTCGAACAGCTGACAGGCACAATTCATAAAAAAATTGGCATAAAACTGCAAGTCAGCCGATATGTCGTTACTAGAGGCCAACTTCAATCGACGTTATGGATAAATCGACGTCATATTTTGAAACGTAAAATACGTCCTCTTTGTTTTAAAGGTCAATATTCATTGACTTCTGGGTCAAACGTGTGAGGTCATGGATGGTCATTTGAAGTTCTCCACCTTAACCATTCTCAACCTTATCACTAACTAACTTTATAATTTGAGTTTTTACGTCATTGACATTTCTACAGTTTTAATGTTGAACGGCATAAGCAGTGGCTTCGTTTCTAGGGTCGATTCCGCATTTGAAAACAGTATTAAATAAAGACAAAACAGTATTAAATAAAGGCAAAAGGAAAAATGGGTTAGTTTCAAGTAATAACATATATTATTTTTATCCCGTTGTTTCAGGATTGAATTGGGTATCTCGTGTTTGACAATCTTCGTCATGACTAAACATAATTGTACCTTAGTAGACATTTTGTTTTATAAGAAAATATTAATCTTTGTTTTAGTAACAATAATAAACTAGTATCTGGGGGCCGAGCATATGCTCGGTAAACATAAACAATTCTAAGTAGTCATGATAATATCAGTCACCCACTTTAAGGCTAAAACGTCAAGCCCAAAAGACGAGCTCATTCGCTTCGCTTACTCGCGAAGCGTTGTTTTAATGTAGGTATAAGGGTGCTCTGTATGGTATGAATTTGTTTCAACTGCAACATGTGGATTTTACCTCTACGGTTAACAGCTGATTTTAGCATTGTTGCTAATTCTTTTGTTCAAAATTTAACTGAAGTTATACAAATTGTTCAGTTGTTTTATCAAATACATTTACTTTTAACTAATAATTTTACTAAAATAATCACCAGTACAAAGCAGTACCGTTAAAACATGATAAATTATTTTTGCTATAGTATCATTCAGTAATTCAGTTACTGGCTAAACAATTGAAAAATAAACAGCTTGTTTATTATGGAGCACTTGATTCGTGCATTGACAGGCGGTCGTCTGTTGTCAGCATTTCTTTTGTTTTGATTTTAAACTCCATAAGACCAATGTTTAAATCTTAAGAACTTCAATTCAAGACTATAACGAAAAAAGCTTTTCCCTACCATGAAGAATCATATAAATATTATTTTTATTTTAGGATTAAGTTATTTGCAAAGTTTGAAGAAAATCGTTGTAGTCTTTTTCGAGATCCGTGTGCTTACAAACATACATACATACATACAATACAAACATACAAACATAGCTCTTACTAGAGTATAGGATTATGAATATTAACATTATTCATCAGTGTTTCTAATTATTTTAGGTATAAAGATGTAATATAATTAAATCAAATCATGTGTTTAAAATATTATTAATTCAGTCATATGTTAAAAACAAAAACAATGTTTTGTTGTGATTTTGTTTGGTAACTTAAACTAGGTTGTTCATTACACATTTATTTCAAGTTATTCATGTGTTTTATTTTAGTAGACCTATAATTTTACAATGGCGCTGCAGGGAGTAAATGTGAACGATGATTCGTCATCTACAATAACGGTTATGGATAGTGGAGATTCAAGCTCATTACGACATTTTAAGTTCGAACATTTCAACAAAAGCAACGAAGCATGGAAGTACTATGAACAGCGTTTTGAGTTAGAAGTCAACGTTTGCGGGTTCCAACACAATACTGAAGCAAAGAAAATTCTACTCCTTAAATGGATTGGTGCAGAACATTACAAAATTGTAGTAGACAACTTTGATCCAACTCCTTTTCTGGAAGTAAGTTACGAGGAAATTAAAGATTTTTTATCAAACTTTTACAAGCCTAAAACTTCCTACCTAGCGGAGCGTCTTAAGTTTGGGAGGATCTTCAGGGACAAGGAACAGTCCATTAGTATATTTGTTAACAATTTGCGAGCAGGTGCTACAGAATGCCAGTTCAAGAACACTCTAGAGGAAAGACTGCGTGATCAATTTCTTTTAGGACTTAACGACCCAAGAATGCAAGAGGAGCTCATCCGAAAACATCCAGAAGAAAACGCCAAACTGAATGACATTGTTAAAGATGCTTGTCTCATGGAAATGGCTCACGCTCAACAACAACAAATTGGTGCTTTTACTGGTGACGACAACAACACACAGGTAAATAAAGTTAAATTTTCGCAAACTTCAGATCCGACTAATTCAAGGAATGGACATAAAGTAAGTTTAGATCCTAACACCCATTGTCTTAGATGTGGATTAGCTAAGCACAGGGCTCGTGAGAATTGCAGAGCATTTAATGTTACGTGTAGAGCTTGTAAGAAAACAGGGCACTTTGAACGAGTTTGCCTCAAGTCAAATAATGTAGTACTTAGTGGTAACAGTCGTAAACGTGACATAAAACAGATTGGAAGTTCTAGCAGGGAGGACTTGCACGAGGACGCACGTGGAGATACAGCAGTTTCTCAAGGGATCATCGACGGTTCTATTCATTCTTTAGACAACTTTGAAGTAGAAAACCTGAATGTAGTTAGCAATGTAAGTGAGATCAAACACTTGGACAAATTTTTGTATGTTGTGAATTTAAACATTAATAATGTTCCTGTGACTATGGAATACGACACGGCTGCTGCTAGAACTGTAATAAGTAAAAGTACGTGGAAACAAATTGGAGAACCTAAGTTATTCCCTACAGAGGACTTAGGAGCATATCCGTCATTTAGAATAAGAATGCTTGGTGAGGCAAAGGTCAAGGTTGAATTGAATTGAATTCAAATTGTTTGGAGCTAGACATTGCTGTCACAGATAGTTTGACAGGTACTCCTTTATTGGGAAAAGACTGGATTATTGCTTTAAATTTAGATCCCAACTGTGAACACGTAAGTAAACAAAGTTCATTCACACGTATAAATCATATTGGTTCGGACGAACTAGATAAGGAGCGAATTAAACGCGAGATCTATAAGGAGTACAAGGACATAATCACTAACAACTTAGGAACCGTCCGCAACTTCAAAGCTAAGGTTAGGGTAGCTGATAATGTTCAGTTGCCAATTCATAAACCAAGACCAGTTCCGTTTGCTTTACACAGTGCTACCAGTAAAGAACTAGACCGTCTGGTCTCTGCAGGAGTCTTGGAACCTGTTGACCCAACCGTCACACCCATAGTTTGTGCGTCCCCTCTAGTGGTTGTACCAAAGTCAAACGGAGAAGTCAGGTTGTGCGCAGATTTCAAGGTGTCAATAAATCCCCATTTAGTGGACGATGAGTATTCTATCCCGACATTCGAGGAAACAGTATTAAAGTTAAATGGATCTAAAATGTTTTCTGTGATTGATTTAAAGGATGCATAGGCTATTTGCAAATTCCGGTCGACGAGGAATCAAAACCATATCTTGTGATTGCAACACACAAGGGATATTTCACATTCACCAGATTACCTTTCGGCATTAAAACGGCACCTAAAATCTTTCAAAAACTGATGGATCAATTGTTTGTTGGAACAGAGGATGTTGCTTGGTACTTCGATGACATATGTGTGGGAGGTAAAAATGGACCGGAACATATTGAAAGGTTAAAAACAGTTTTCAATATTTTGAGGAAAGCGGGACTTTGCACTCGAGAAGATAAATTACAGCTTTTCAAAGATAGTGTGACCTATCTAGGACACAAAATTAGTGGCCTTGGAATTCAACCGATTGAAGATCGCGTGGAAGCTATCAAGAAGCAACCACCACCAAAGAATGTTACTGAGCTACGATCGTTTCTGGGATCTGTGAACTATTACTCAAAATTTATTCCCAATCTACAGTCGCTATGCTTTCCATTACACAGACTCTTACATAAACATTCAACATGGAATTGGACACGTGAGTGTCAGGACGCTTTCAGCCGGATTAAGAGTTGTATTTCCACTAACATGGTACTTGTTCATTACGATTCCAGCCGTCCACTGATACTCGCAACTGATGCTAGCAACCGAGGCTTGGGAGCCATATTACTTCAACGCGGTACTGACGGTACTCAAAAACCTATTGCGGCTGCTTCAAGATCACTAAACTCAGCGGAACAGAACTACTCTTCAATTGACAAAGAAGCACTAGCCATTATCTTTGGCGTAGAGAAATTTTACAAATATCTCTACGGCAGACATTTCACCTTGTTGTGTGACCATAAGCCTCTAGAAAGGATTTTTGGAGCCAAACAGGCCATTCCAAAACACGCAGCTTCACGGCTTGCACGTTGGGCAATTATACTCAGCGGTTTTGACTACGATATTAGCTACAGAGCTGGGAAAGACAATGTTCTAGCGGACAGTTTAAGCAGATTACCACTGGATGGCGTAAATGCATTGAACTCCATTCAATGTCAAGGAGAGGTGAATCACTTGCGAGCAATGAAGATCGAAGATTTGTCACTCTCAAAGAGAACACTTCAAAATAGTACACATGAAGACGATGAATTAAAGCACATTATATCATATTGTATCAGAGGATGGCCTGAAAAAAATTTAGTTCCAGAGAATCTCAGAATATTTTATGACAAGCGTTTTGAACTATCTTTCGAAGACGGAATTCTATTATGGCAGGAAAGGATCGTTATTCCAAAGTCTCTAAGGGAACAAATTCTACGGTACCTACATGTTTCACATCCAGGAATCGTTGCTATGCGGTCTCTAGCCAAGATGTATGTTTACTGGCCAAAAATAGATGAAGAAATTGAAAAATTAGTAAAGTCCTGCACAAGATGTCAAACCTTCAGGAATAAAGACATGGAAACTCCACTCAACTCCTGGAACATTCCTGAAACAGCTTGGGAACGAATACATGTAGACTTCAAGGGCCCATTTGACGGATACATGTGGCTTGTGGTAATAGACGCTTATTCTCGTTGGTTAGAAGTATTTCCAATGAAGAGTGCCACAAGCAGTATGGTTATTAAAAGACTACGAGAGCTTTTCTGTAGATACGGTCTGGTTAAAACCATTGTGACTGATAATGGAAATCAGTTTGTGTCTGAGGAATTTGAAGAGTTTTGCAGAAAAAACAACGTGGTTCACATAAGAACAACCCCTTACCATAGTCGTTCCAACGGTTGTGTCGAGCGAGTTATTCAAACTTTTCAAAACAAGTATCTAATGATTGATGTAAATGATCACGAGCAAAGGCTAAATACACTTCTATTCTCATATAGGACAACCCCTCATGCTTCAACAGGAAGGACACCAGCAGAACTTTTTCTCAAAAGACATCCAAGAACTCTTATTGACACTCTCAGACGAGACGTGAGAGCAAAAATGGAACAATCGCGAGATCGACAAAAATTCTATCATGACAGACATGCTCGACCGAAGAGTTTCCAAAAAGATGAAAAAGTGTGGGTCAAGCGAAATCAGAATGAAAATTGGAGGGAAGGGATAGTGACAAGAAAAACCGGACCTCTTTCATACAGAGTACAAATGGACGGACAAGAGTACAGGCAACATGCGGATCACATGAGATCAAGAACATCAAGACAGCCAGACACCTTCAACGCCTCCGATCCAAACGCGTCCCCTCCTCCATCCAATGACGGAAATCACCATCCTGCAACAAACGACTCAAAAAGACCAACCCGTGTTAGAAACAAACCAAGATTCTTCCACGATGAATATTAGATCAAGAGGCTTTTTCAACGAAAGGGGAAATGTAATATAATTAAATCAAATCATGTGTTTAAAATATTATTAATTCAGTCATATGTTAAAAACAAAAACAATGTTTTGTTGTGATTTTGTTTGGTAACTTAAACTAGGTTGTTCATTACACATTTATTTCAAGTTATTCATGTGTTTTATTTTAGTAGACCTATAATTTTACAAAAGATTTTTAGAAATATGAATTAAATTTAGTTACAAATTTAACTTAACTTCTCATTGTGTTTAAGCGGTATCTGAAGTACATAAATTGGATGATTGAAAATAAACAAATAAACAACAAAGAAGTTTAAAATAAACATGAAACCTAGAGTTTTTGCAACAAAAAAAACATAAGTATATCAATTTTATGTATTTTTTTTTATTAAAAAAATATACTTGTTGTGGGACGAATATCTTGTTTCATTATGGTCTAATATCAGTGTGGTTAGCATTTGAACAGTTAAGGACATTATTTGATGAAAATTATATTTATTTGCAAAAGTGGTAAAAAATTTAACATATAGTACAGTAAAATTAAGTGAAAAATTGAATGAACCCAAAAAAAATTAGCACAACCAAGGAATTTGGTACAGATGTTGGGAGTATCTTCCTTTTGAACATACTAAAAGTCCCCTAAAATTGAAGCTGTGCTACGGCCGCCATCTTGGAAAATGGCGGCAAATTTTTATATTTTTGGCCATAGTTGCTTTATTATTAGAGATACAGGAAAAACTTGAAATAAAAAATGTAGGCAATTAAAAAATACACATTTTGTTCATTTACATGTTTCCTCTAAATCCAACGGTTTATGAGTTATTTTCGATTAAGTGTAAAGAATTTTTTTAATTAACCAAAATTGATGTGTAAGATTACTGTATTGTTGTTATAAGACATTTTAAAAGGAGTTTCTAAAAGATAAATACAACATTTTCAATGAATATTACATTATTCCAAATCCCTTTAAGTTTTGCCCAGGTTGAAAATGTATTTCTTCTCTACTTATAATATTTCTTTGTATAGTGTTAGGGTGAATCTCGTAAGGTGTCCTAAATGGATTACAGACAAACGCTTAGCCCTACAACCTTCCAACAAAATTACTTTCCACTAAATTGACGCCAAGGAATAATAAAAAATATTTTTAATATTGTATATAAATATTTTTAACGTTGTATAAATACAGGGTGTACCAAAAACTGTGGGTCACAGGTTCGAATCTTGGAAATTTCAAATACAAACTTATGTCATATTATACATCATTAGAAAGGTATATTTAAAACAAACAATTTGGTGAAAACAGAATTCAGGTATCTTTTTTCGTTTCAATATGGCGTCCATTTTTGTAGCCAAAATCGAATTTACGGAATACCCTGTAATTACTGGGTGGCTACCAACCGGTCAATTTTCCACCCGGTCAACGTTGCATCTGGTCAACGATTTTAAATAAACGGAAGAATATTACAGTTTCGACTGGTCAACGTTCGAACTGGTCAACGCCCCTACTCCGACGCCCGCTACCCCTCTCGCGCCGGGCGGCGTGACAATAAAGCGCATACAGTCCGACCATCAGAGGACCCTGGTGGAGACCTCCGCAAGTTACTACAGCCTTTTACTGGATAGAACGTTGTTCGCCACTTAATTTCGCCGCAAATGCAACTGCGCTGCATTTTGGAGTCTGTCATGAATCATCTGCTACTGTACTGATTAAAATTTATAACTGTAATTTGATTTGACAGCTTTATATTGTACTTTGTAATTAATGAAATCCATTTTTAATGCGCATAAAGCCTTTATTGATTGGTCATCTGCCAAAAAGCAGTATGCTAAGGTATGTAAGGAGTATGCCTAGTCAAACCTAAATCTGAAAAAGATACGTGTAATATTTATAAACTATCCAGTTATTTGTAGTATTTACCACCATAAAATAGCACAGCCTTGCAATGTTACGAATAATATCTTATATAATAATAGGGTGTATTTAAGGGTCTAGAGAGAGAACTACTGAACGGATCGTTGCCGTTTTTGTGTCAATGGATTTCTTACGGTCCCTATATGATAGGAAAAGTATCCGTCAGGGTCCTCTGATGGTCGGACTGTATGCGCTTTATTGTCACGCCGCCCGGCGAGAAAGGGGTGGCGGGCGTCGGAGTAGGGGCGTTGACCGGTTCGAACGTTGACCAGTCGAAACTTTAATATTATTCCGTTTATTTAAAATCGTTGACCAGATGCAACGTTGACCGGTTGGAAAATTGACCAGTTGGTGGCCCCCCGTAATTACTTCATTGTTTGTCATAGGCCTAAAGGACTTCTGCTTCTGATCAAAAATATTTATTTCAAATAAGCTAAGCTTTACAATGATATGTCACAAGACAACATAAATAACTAAAATTTCTAAAAATTATTATTTTTTGAAAAATTTTACATGAACAAAACTAAAAATTTTTTTAAGTTAAACATGTCATTTTGTATATCATCTTAAAGCGCTCATTGAACTGAGCACTTTAAACGAACTATCGTTCATCGTTCGAACTGCCATACTATCGTTCATTTGAACGATAGTATGGCAGTCCTTTTTGCATTGTTGCCATACCATTAAGAGTCATCTTCACCTTTGGGCGAGTAGCCCATTGTTGCGCATTCGGCAATGTTAACCATACATACGGCTTTTAATGCAAAACATGGTATTTTATTCCCCTGTTTCGGACGCCGTTTTTCAACCGATTTTATTTAAACTTGGTAAGTGTTTAATTGAATAGTTATATTCGGCCCCTCATACCTCGAAATTTTGAAAATTTAACAAATATTACTCTCTGTGACGTTGCAAAGTAACTCGATCTTCCTTAGTAATATTTGTAATAGTAGTAATTTGTAATTTGTAAATTTGTAATAATAATAATTTTGACTGCCATACTATCATGCCCTGATTAATTAACTTGCAAATGATATGGGAAAATTACATTTTTACGTTATTACTACAAAATGAAAAGAGATACTACACTCGTGTAAATTGTTCAGTTCAATGAGCGCTTTAAGATGATGTACAAAATGACATGTTTAACTTTAAAAAATTTTGAATTTTGTTCATGTAAAATTTTTCAAAAATGTTAAAAATGTTGTCTTGTGACATATCATTGTAAAGCTTAGCTTGTTTGAAATAAATATTTTTGATCAGAAGTCATTTATGACAAACAATGAAAGAATTACGAATGAAGAATGAAGAAGGGTATTCCGTAAATTTCGATTTTGGCTATAAAAATGGACGCCATTTTGAAACGAAAAAAGATAACTGAATTCTGTTTTTACCAAATTGTTTGTTTTAAATCAACCTTTCTTATGATGTATAATATGACATAAGTTTGTATTTGAAATTTCCAAGATTCGAACCTGTGACCCACAGTTTTTGGTACACCCTGTATTTATACAACGTTAAAAATATTTTTTAATTATTCCTTGGCGTCAATTTAGTGGAAAGTAATTTTGTTGGAAGGTTGTAGGGCTAAGCGTTTGTCTGTAATCCATTTAGGACACCTTACAGAGATTCACCCTAATACTATACAAAGAAATATTATAAGTAGAGAAGAAATACATTTTCAACCTGGGCGAAACTTAAAGGGATTTGGAATAATGTAATATTCATTGAAAATGTTGTATTTATCTTTTAGAAACTCTTTTTAAAATGTCTTATAATAACAATACAGTAATCTTACGCATCAATTTTGGTTAATTAAAAAAATTCTTTACACTTAATCGAATTTAGAGGAAACATGTAAATGAACAAAATGTGTATTTTTTAATTGCCTACATTTTTTATTTCAAGCTTTTTCCTGTATCTCTGATAATAAAGCAACTATAGCCAAAAATATAAAAAATTGCCGCCATTTTCCAAGATGGCGGCCGTAGCACAGCTTCAATTTTAGGGGACTTTTAGTATGTTCAAAAGGAAGATATTCCCAACATCTGTACTAAATTCCTTGGTTGTGCTAATTTTTTTTGGGTCAAAACACATTTTTACTGTACTAATAAATAAGTACAGTATCATCTAACACCAGAACGAAAAAAAAATCGATTTTATAATCAACTTTTTTTATTTATTTATTATACTTGAGTACCTGTTTAATCTATAATGTGACCAACATTTGGCATCATAAGTTTAAGTCCCTGAAAATATATTTAATTGTGATTTGAAGAATACTCAGAAAACACCACAAAATACGGACAAATTTCTCTATATGGAATTTTAGTTTTAAAATTGAATTTTTTTTCATAATTTGACCCACAAACTTGACAGTTACAACATTTTTGTTAACTGGAGCGCTTCTAAAAAAATATTTTCTAAGTTATAGTGGAAGAAAGGATGAAAATGGAGGCAGATATTATATCAAATACTTTCTACTCGGATTACTTCTAGACAGGAGGAATGTTTGAGTTTCGATTTTCTCTTGTCAATGTTTTCATTTGAAGAGAATAGTACCAATAAATATCCCTCTTGCAGCCTTCATAAAAATAGTGATCACTTAGTTTTAATTTTCCTTTTCTCAAACAATTAAATCAATCTACTGCAGCTAGGGTAAAAAAAATTCTTCTTAGAACAAAAAATTTTCTTACCTCACCCAGCTTTAGGTTTTATAGCCTACTTGCAGTGCATACGTTTAAATAAAATAAGAATCCTATATGTATTATAAATGTTATAAAAAATAAGATTATTCTATAACACAATATTTTTAAGATGCTCAATAAATATATAACCCTAATATATATGAAGTCAACTGTATCTTTTGTATGCAGCATAGTTTTACTGTGTAAAGAGATTTATTTCCTGATTATTAATTTATGAAAACAAAATATGAAATTTAAACAGTAAGGATACTTAAAAATTATCTACCCTCTAACAGAGCAGTAGTATAAGTTTGGGATGAGAGCCATCGTTAACAACTATTGAGAGAATTTTAAGAACAGACACTGTTTTAATGAGGTCATTAAGTAGAAATCACATCGGAGTAAGTTCATAACTGTTAAAATTACGGACGAAATTGTTATCTCAGTCAAGTTAGAAATTTCTCCATGGTATTTTATTTTTTATAAAATAAACTATATTATCTCTAAAATGTTGTAGTTGGCATCTGATTAATTAAAACAATTCTTTACAGAGTGAATATTTTCTTATATATTATACTAGCTTGATGGTATAAAGTAAGTTTAGAGGATGAAATGAAATTATAACTAAATCTGCCAGCAACTACGATGAATGCCTTTCGACTTATACTATTACTATTTTACTAAGACTTTTGATAAAACTTCATTTTTAAGTTAACAATAAACAATGTGAATACAAGGGTGAAATTCTCCGAGTCAAGACTAAAACTTCAAACGTGTTGACTTAATAAGTTTATTTGAAGAACTTAAACTACAAGATCCATTGCTTATTTGCTAATCAGCATTTGTTGCATGCCGGTAGTTAATATAAAGTTTGCCTAAGTGTTAAGTTCCCTTGTAATAAATAGTTCTAGTTAGTTTCCTTCAATAAAGGGTTCCTCAAATATATAGCTATTATGCCCTGACTTAGATTGCATTAATGAAGTGAAATGGAGCATGAAATTAAATTGACCAAAGGATATTTTTACTTTAGTATGAAAATTAATCGGAAACATGTTGCCAAATTAATTGAAATATTTCTCTATTTTTTCTTTTTTCATAGTTTTGGGTGTAAATTTTCATTAAACTTACACTTATTTTATATTTTAAATCTTTTCATATATTTACCTTCTGTATTCTTTGCAGTATAAGTGAGTAGTGTGTTTTTGCGGTTGCTGGCTCAGTTCAATGACCTCTGAGGAATGTGATGACGTCATCGCCAAGGTAAATGACCCCGATGACGTCATCGATGACGTAATTGATGACGTCATCGATGATGAGGCAATCGATGACGTCATACCCATGACGTCATCAAAATGACGTCATCGATTACGTAATTGATAACTTCACCATCGATGACGTCATTTCCGTGACGTCACACCCATGACGTCACAGAAATGACATGCTGATGACGTCATCATCCATTACATTATCAAAATGACGTCACTGACACTGTTAAGGTCAAGGTCACGCCGAAACTCAAAATTTTTTGGCACTTTTGCCGTTTCTCGCACTACGCTCCGAGTTTCAGTCAGAGTCCACGTGACCTTGACGACTTGGAGCGAATTTGCGATGAGAAACAGCAAAAAGTGCCAAGTCAAACTCGAGTTTGCGACATGACCTTGCTTAAACCGTCATCCACTAGTCCTCAGAGGCCATTGAACAAGCACAACATCCGCAATTTCATATTACTGTGACCTTGAACACTTAACAACTACAGAGCGCCGACACCGATGCGCACCCCACGACAGCCACCGAGTGACTGACTGTCAGGCTCCGTGTACTCTTATATGGGGAAGTGGAGGGGGAAATCTCAAGGTCACCCAAATGGAGTTTTAAAAAAGTAAAAGAGTAGAAAGACTACTCTTGTGCCTCCTGGGCGACCTCATTAATTTCTAACGGACTTGTAAACCAATCCGATCTGTAGCGGCAGGAGTCCAGAAAACAGGTGCACCACCCATCAGGTTGTCCGTAGCACTTCCGACAATTGGTAAGATTGGAGAAGTGAAATTTAATACACCGCTGCGGACAACAAGTATAAAAGTATTTGGATTTGTAGATTTTGAAAGTTTGTAGTACCGGTGGTGGCAGCTGTTGGTTCTTGCATCTACACCTGCAACATCCGAAGCATTCACATTGCCGGCAGGCCAGCCCATCCACTTGCCACTTTGGTAAGAGGAAACACTTATCCTCACAGCAATAGGTTGTCCCCGTCTCTTCCTCCCAACGCTTCTTTGCACAATATGTGACGCCTTGTATCTCCAAACACCTATGCTCGCAACATGAGATGCGCTTACTTTCCATAGCTGATGTTGCTTTGACGAGGGAGCACGATGAAGTGATGCTGTGGTCAGTGGGAATGGGGTTTATATAAACTAAGGTGGGTGGAGGGGGAAAGGTCAAGGTCATCCAAATGGAGTTTTAAAAAAAGAAAAGAGTAGAAAGACTACTCTTGTGTATCTATAGCGATTTCATTGATAGTGAGTGCTTCTGTATGCCAAGTTGATCTGTACTGACAGGCTCCTAAATAATGTTTGCAAAAACCTGCAAAATGATTGTTGCACAATTTGCAGCCAGTTAGCTGTTTTAATGTGAATTCAATGCAACGTTCAGGGCAACAAGTGTACTTATGCCCTCTCATCTGGTACACATGGAATGTCTTCAACTCCGGTTTCGGCTTCTTCCAAGACTTGCACTTACACATGCATTGACCAAAAGCTTCACATTTTCTACACGCCAGGCCATCCGCAACATCAATGTCATTCGGCCATGAAAAACATTTCCGTTCGCAACAGTAGTTGAGTTGACTCTCCATGTTGCTGTGGTGAAGGTGTGCGATGAAATGATGCTGCAGTCATTGAGAGTGCACCTTAAATAAACTCAGTGGAGGGGGAAAGGTCAAGGCCATCCAAATGGAGTTTTAAAAAAGATAACTAGTCGTCCTCCTCCTCCTCATCCGTTGTACTTAGAGAGCTGTCAGACGAAGAGCCCCGTGCAGGTGCTCCCCAGATGAAAAACAAATCAATTTTAAAACGAAGACCAGGATCTTGCATCATCAATTCCTTTAATTTGTCACATACTAAGTCGACCTTGTGTAAGGTGTCAACAACAAGCTTCCAATTCGTTGGTTCAATATAACTTGTAGTAGAGTCTGCCTCGCTGATAACCACATCCTCCGGCCGTATTGGAGTGTAAAGATGTGTAAAGTTCTTCGGCTGTAGCTGAGGTTCAGGCTGGCTGGAAGTAGAAGGTTGAGTGTGGACCCCTGTCGCATCGAAATCCATAGTCATTCTACATTCAATGTTGGGGTTTTCGTTTAATACATACACCAATTTCTCATGCAACATATCCACTTCTGCCGAGTCTTGCAGATGAACATTCCAGGAAAATGGCCATTCTTCATCCGTAGTGGAGTCAACTCGAGAAAGAGTGCTGTCCGCCATGATAGCTAAGCAAGGAATGATGTGAGCTACAGACTGTGGTAACAGTATTGAAAAGTAGAGGGGGTAAACCAAAAGTACGTGGAGGGGGGTATTTTCAAGGTCATTTAATTTGGGTTTTAAAAAAAGGAAATAGTGGAGGGGGAATTCTCAAGGTCATCCAATTTAGGTTTTAAAAAAAAGGAATGAAGCTTACTCCTCTTCAGCCTCGTTGTCCCCTGCATCTTCATCAGCCTCATCTTCATCGACGTCAGACTCGCCGTAAGGGTAGATCGGGGACATGGGCGAATATTGTGGAGATTGTTGACCGTTGTTGTCGTCCCCTTGCATTCTAACTAGGGACCAATCATAATTTAAATTCATTTGTATTATGATCCCAGGGTTGTCCCGCAGTATTTCCTTCATACGTTCGCAAATCGACTCCAAATAGTGTACACTATCGATCGACAGTGTCCAACCCGTACTTGTACCGACATCAGTAGTGGAGTCAGCTTGGCTGATGGTGTTGTCTGCCATTTGCTTGTCGGACAAGGAATGACGGTTGATGTGATGCTCATGCAGGAACATGGTGAAGTGGTGGGGGGCGTGGTGTAGTAGTGGGGGAAGTTTCAAGGTCATCCAAACGGAGTTTTAAAAAAAGGAAAACCTACAAAGTAACATTAAAACTTTCCAATTGATGGTGGCGGGCGTTTTCTTCCGCAACCTTGCCGACACATGTGACTATGCCATACAGTATGAAAAGTACAACCATAATAAGGCCGAACAATAAAAGATAGCCGTTGACTATCATGATATTTTCTGAGTGGATCTGCTTTCTTCTTATCGCCCTCTCCTGCATCCTCTTCTCCAACTCGTGGACGAAGTCACAACATGCGTGAGGACATCTTTCATCTGTTGGTAGGTTTGCCATTGTTGATGTTGTCGGTGTGGCTGTTGAAGATGGAATGAGGTTTCCAATTGCGATGTGCCATGTACACCAATAGTCAAGTGGTGGGGGTAACAAAGCAGTGGAGGGGGAAGTTTCAAGGTCATCCAAATTGTGTTTTAAAAAAACCTATCTTGTTACTGAGCTTATATGTCAGTAACAAGATAGGTGTTTTTGCTCTTTTACTTCTTTAATATAATGAAAAAATATACATATTCTCCAATGGTTAGGACAAGAAATACAACTGCTAGTCAGCTGAAGTAGTCCAAGTTGTCTGGCTCGGTCTTCATGGACGCTGGTGAGGAAGCCGTTGAGGAGTGTCCAGGCTCTTCCTTTGACTGCCGGGTGTTCCGTATATTGCAAGCGTAAACTTGCACATTTATACGGTAGCCTCGTGCCACCATCAGCTGCAACTCCTTGTATAAGTCGTTTAGCTCCTGCTGAGTCTTGATGCTCACCTCCTCGTAACTTGCGCAACTGACGTTGAGAGACATCCTGATGTTGCTAGGTTGGCTGCTGGAGTAGAAATGAAGCCGAGGCACAGCGTTTGGAGGTACATGGAAAAGTGGTGGGGGTAATGGTGGTGGGGGTATGGAAGATGCAATTAAACACTTCTAAACTTTTTCCATTGATACAAAGGGATGGAACAAATAGCACAGGTGTCCTTGTAGTTTTCAAATCTAAACATTGGTGCTAGAAATCCAAACTGTTTTCTACCACCTTCCTGTACGAACCGTCGAAGGTCTCTGACGGCAGCATTGCCACAAGGCCTACAAAACTTTTCCCCGTCTTGGAACCTATACCAGGAGTATCCCGAATACCCTCTATTATCTTTCTTGTACTCTTCGATATCCTGTTTTACTGTTATAGGGATATTATCTCGTAAAGCCGTCTGGAATAAAGATGCGTCAGTTATAACTCGTTGTAAGCAAAGCTCGTACAAGGTGCTCATCGTTTGCTAGTTGGCAACAGAATGACCGTTTTTCGCATCCAAGCAGGTTTGAATCCTAGTGCGGTAGTGGGGGTAATTACGGTAGTGGGGGTAGTTGTGAAATGCAAAGGTCAAAGGTCAAGGTCACCCGCGAAGTTTAAAAAAAATGCAACATATCAATACGTGAAATTTGTCACATATTGATATGTTGCATTTTTTGTTTTTTTTTTTATTTTTTTTTTTGTCTTTTATGATTCGTTTATTTATAAAACATTACAACAACAACATATGTACAACATTAAAACTTAAATCTAACACTGCTGCTTGTCAGCGATGTGGATGGTCAACTCTGTAGAATTGCTACCCGTGCAGCCGTGCGACACCAGGTATAGACACCCGGGTTGAATAGAGCGAAGATCCTCGTTTTGTAGAAGATGGACGAATCTCTTGGGCAGGTACACCTGGAACTTTGGTTCATCCCCCGGAGTAAACGGCGCCTCGCTGAGACTGCAGCAGATGGCCTCCCCAACTGTAGTCTCCATCTTCTTCATAGCATGGATTATGTAGTGCTTCTCGTCTTTTAGTTCCGAGCACTTCTTTACAGGTAATATTGTTGACTTGGAGTGAGCATTGAACTGCTCGACCAAAGTCTGAAGGAACTGGTGAGATGCCATGGTCAGGTTACAGATCGTCTTCTTGCTCGGAGATGTTGTCGTCTCGGAATCTCGAGTAATACTCATGCCAGGTCCCTGTCTGCTCCCCGCTTATATACTCTCCGTTACCCCCACCACTCCCCACTTCCCCATTTTGAAGGTAAGAGGCGAGTTTATAGGCATTTTTCAAAGCGCAATGTCTATCTTTATCATGTTCTGGGCTTTTTGTACAAATACATATGGTTTCCAGCATGTATTGATAATTCTTATCCAATTCCACATCATTAACCGGAACATGAGTAAATCCTTCAATCCATCTTTTCTTTTCCAGCCCCTTTGTGTAAATATTGGTAAACTTGTCTGAAAAGTGATGCATAATGTGATACAAGTCCGTGTAACTTGTAAAACCATCATACCAATCGATATGATGGAAGTGTTTTGAAATCCATCTGTTGGTAGTAGCGGCTTTACTAGTTAAAGACGAATAAGAACATGGTGGTTTAAATAAAAACGAATAAGGAACACTTGTATTCATGTAAAAAAACACAAGTTCTTTTATAATGAATCTATCATCATTACCACGAAACGCTTGAAACTCAATAATACCAGGCTTGGACTTTACTTGTTGTTCTTCTCCCTTGTCCATTTTGAAGGTCACACGTCTGCTCATTACGAAGTCAGGAGGTCAACTGATTTCCACACCACGGTAGGTACTACTTTTATACCCGGCCGTACAGTTGTTGGCGCGTTGGTGTATATTTAACGTGGGCACCGTCCCCAATAGGCCTAACCCCACAAGATTTTGGTTATTGTTTTAAAAACTAACCATTGTTATTTAAGTTTCCATCTTTATATTTTCCTTGTTTTCATTTTCATCACTAACACTTGATTCTTCTCCTCCATCTTCCTCTTCTTCCTGTTTTACTGATTTCTTATGTAGTTGAGCGTACTTTTCCAATTGTCTCCACATCTGTACTTCATGAGGAACTCTATTAAATATAGAAGTATCTACAGGTCCGTATAATATAGGTGCGTCCGGTTGTTTGTCCAAAGTGTCTTCCAAATAATCTTTAATAATCGAACTTGAAAACACCAGTTGTCTCAAGTATCTTGTTATAGGTTCAGTAGCACAAGTTAAAATGAAAAACTCCTCTCGATTAAGTTGAATTTTGTTATCATGTCTTGTTGTGTCTCTAAACCGTAGCTGATGATCACCACGTTGTTTAATAATATCAATTTCCACATTTGAATCCAAAAGTCCTACCCTTGTCTTTCTTCCAAACATGTTACTACTTAAATAGCATTCTAGTAGATGCAAATGTTTCATAAACGATTCCCAAGCACTGTCCGTAAACAAAATCATTTTGGGTCCATGAGTTAAAATTACAGTAGGGGAATAATCTGTAGATTTCATAACACCGATTAAAACACTTTTATCCAAACTGGAAGAGATTGGGTAAAATATTCGCAAAAATACCTCACTTAATATGTTATGAGAAATATTATCTTCAATATCCCTTTTTCTCTTTTGTATAGTCTTTCTTCTTTTACCTTTTTCTTCAACATTATTACTGGCGTGAAGTTGTCCGCAAACGTTTTGTTCACCTCCTTCCTGGTGACCTTGAGGATCTAAAAACTCAGATATCTCCTTCTCAATATCTACCACATTTTCAGGTGTACCACTAGGAGAAGCCATATTGAATACGATGCTACCCATACAACAGTAGGCAACAAACTGATGAGGAGCGGTCTGTACGCTCTGCTTTTATACTCGCGGAATGAAACAAAACCGGTTCTTACAATACATTTTTAACAATTCCAGTTAAAGGTGTGTATGTTACGATTTTATCATGTAGAATTAAACAGTATGCAGTTGTATTAGCCGGTATAGCATCGTTGAATTCCATTTCTATTTTTATATCCACACTTGATGACTTTACTGATTCATTTTGTTTAGAACAATCGATTACAACTATTGGGTAGGCATCGAAATATTTGTCAGGTGATAATAAAGGTGTATTTGTTTTACCGTAATATGAACTTTGGAATCTCGCGTACATATCGTACAATATACTGTATTTCTTCTTAGTGAATGACACATTTAAATTGTCGTATGGAAAGAATTGTGAATTTAAATAAACTTTAATATTTTTCAAGTCACAATGATCAAATTGTCCTGCATGTTTAGTAATGGCGTCTCTTCTACCTGTTTGTAAACCAAATATAATATACCTGGCTCGTTCTACATAATTCGATGTTTTAACAGTCCAAGTGTGTCGATCCGTAGTAGGTAAACTGGGATGCTCATGAAATTCCCAACTTCTAAATGGAATAACAATATCACGATCGGCTTTTAATTTTCTTAAAAGTAGCATTCTATGCTCGTCAGCCAATTTAACATGTGGAACTCTCCATACAATTTTGTCTAATTTTAATTTCCATTCTAAAGTCGCATCTGTAGTAGCATCTGAAGCTTTAATCATGTCTTTATCGTTAGAAGATCTCAACAAAACTAATTCTTGTTTAACGTTTAATATTATTTTCCTATAATCTTCAGCAAAACCAAGCAGCAAACGTAATGGAATATGAAAATCAAAATATCCATTTGGATTTGGAGTGATCGTGTCAATCGTAGGTAATACCCATCCGGCAGGTTTAAGTAAATTGGTTTCATTGGGTGTTATAGATGTTAATCCTTTTAAAGTTGTCGTAATACCTACTTTTTTAGTGGAATCAACTGTTACACCTGATATTTCATATCTAATTTCATCAAATAGGAAAGCCATAGGATTATTTATAAATGGAACTGTTGTACCAACAGTAGTACCGTCCTTTTTAGTAACTTGTCTTTCAATATACAAGTAACTTTCACATGGTAGTGTGTAAATGTCTTGATTTTGTATGGGAATACGAATTTCATCGTTATTGTTTAATTTCGATGAAGTGTAAGGGTTGTGGGTGTGATATTCTTTTTCCCATAGGGTTTCGTCGAATGTTGGACCCTGCGCTATATCCAGTATATCCATACTCGGTTAATTTTAATCCAATTCTCTCTAAGAAACGAATGTTCTCGCGTGTTAACTCCTCCACAGCTGAAGAGCTACTAATGCGGTTTCCCGTAGGTTGTTCGCTTTTAAATGTTAAACCCATGGTTTTGTATTAAAGTGTCGATTTTAAATGTAATCTAATCGTAATAGGCTCTTCTCTGAAGTCTACCAAGTTTCCGTCTTGATCCAATACGCTCAACACGATGTCTGAAATGAAAGTGGTGTTCAACGGTAGATATACCAGGTTTTGTGGCTTTTCAACAATTTTAAATCCAGGTGGTACACTTGGGTAAAAAGTATGTATGATGTGGGTGTTAGCCCCATCCCTGTAAGCACCTTGTATAATGTTACAAGTTATGTCTATACTATTGACTTTTAATATTGTTACTGTTTTCTTACCGGAATGTGTTACATCTGGTTCTAATACAGGCCCATCGTTGGAAAATCCTAATAAATCACCAATTGAGTTTGGTTGAGTGAAATCTATATAATATTTGGAAGTAATTTCAGCTTTCATCGTATTATTATTACCTTTTAATGTTATATTGTCTTTTCCCATTTTAGTTTGCAAAAATTCATTTATATGATCAATTTCATAAGAACCTGTGGGTAACCTGCACTCTTGTAAGTCTGTAAATTTTCCACTGGCATCCTTTCCCTTATAATAATGCAATATGTTATTTTTACCTTCCGTAACATTGGGAATAGAGTTGTACGTTGTAAAATCCAATAGTGCCGCCTCCCAAAACCTTCCTTTTTGCAAGCGTAACGCTGGAAAAAGGATACTTCGTAAAGTGGACGATTTTCCTGTTAATGATACCGTATAGGAAGACATCTCAATAGTGACTGATACTTTTAGCTAGAAATTCCAAACATAAATGGCCGCATATTGAAGTATTATCAGGTTGTTCTCTTTTATAGTTATAATATATGTTTTTAGCAGATTTAAAGTAATTTTGAAGTTCTTTTGGTGGTGGCAAATTACCGAAACTATCAAAATAATATACATTGTTATTTAGTTTCTTATAACAAACCCAATGGGTGCCAGGCCCTTCAGTATTATCCAAATTTACAATTCCAGTCTCATTTTGCCACATTTTCTTTGGTAAACTGTCTTTCATAAACACACCGCGAAAAAATGGTATTTTTAAACAGGAAATATATTTAAATAATTCAATATTGGTTAATGCTTTATGTGGTATGACCAATTGATTTCTTTCATTTAATATGCACGATAAGGTCTTAGGTAAAGACCTGCCCCGTTTTTTACCATTGACCACACGGTGGGCTTCTTCCTGCCTTTTCTTGTAGATCGTCGTCTTCTTTTTATATTTCCTCCATGTTTTCTTGTGGTTGACCTCCTTTTTACTCTCCTTCTCCTCCTTCTTCCACCTCCTACTGCTGTTTTAGCCTTCATACCTGCTGTTACTGCTAAAGCTGCTGCTTTTTCTGCTATGCTAGCGTCACTTGATTTTACTCGTTGCCAAGCTATGTCCGCAAGCTTTTTGTCAGCTATTGATCTATTTTTTGAATCGGCAAACGTGGAATATGCGATATCGTGTTCTTTACAAGCCTGATCTAACTTGTTTATGCCAGGATCGCCTCTTTCCAGTCGTTTTTTCAATTTAGTTCCTGGTCCGCAATACTGATAACCTCCTGGTATATGAAATTCGTATGGTAATGCGTCTATTGCTCTATTTACTATGGATCCTACTGGAATTTGTTTTAAAGCTTTACTTAACAGAGAAACCGCTGTGGACGTGATCCCACCTCCTTTCCTTGCAGTGTCTCGATATGGACTGATGTACTTGAACGTCATTATTGTCCTTTTATAATCGCAATGTGCAACTCATGTGTTAACTCTATGACGAGTTGGAAATAAATGAAGTTGTTTATTGTGTTCTTTTATTAAATATCAATATCACCCCAATTTGATGATCTAAACTGTTGTGTATTAGGGTGAATAAAGTACTTTTTAAAAATTTCCTGTTTAATCCAACCACCTCTCGAGGCTTCATCCCAAATTTTATGACCTGGCCCTCCTCGAAGAACTTCCGCTGTGAAATGATTGTGTAAATCAAATATCGCATTACCTAAAACTTTTACAAGAAAATTAACAGTGACAGCATTATCTACATGTTCAGGGTCTTTAAGGTTTGTTATACGTTTATTATTACAATCATACACTTTACTATCCTTTAATGATGTTGTAATGGTCTGTCCTACAGTTGCAGCATCATTTGCTTCTCTTCCTTGTGCCAAGTCTCTTATCACTCTATTATTACATGTAAACCATCTAAAATATTTATCTGGATCTAGATGTACGGTTTGTGATAAAGCAGCTGCATCATGTTTTTCATAACCCCATCCCATATTTGATAACTTTTTATCCATGCAATCCCAAGCATCATTTTTGTATGTTAATAAATTAAATTTTTCATTACCTTGAACAAATTCATCCCCTTGCTTCGATACTACTTGATCTTGTTTTACAAAAGAGGTTGTTTCTTGTTTTAAGGTTTCCATCATTTGACCCACTGTTGCACCATCTGATGGCGCCGAACCATCTTTAACATTTGCTAAACAATTATTAAAACAATCTATAACCCCTACATCACGTATGATGCAATGATCTTTAATATATTTTAAATTTACAGCATCGTTTTCAGTTTTTGGATAGCCTATATCATTAATAACAAATTTATAAAAAGAAAATCCATCTTTTGTCTTTTCAGGTATCAAAGAATGTAAATAGCGTCTATTTACGCTGTCTTTTGCATCTTTAGGGTCATCTACGTTGGATATACGTTTATTGTTAGCACTATACGTTTTCCCATTGAATTTTAACGTATTTTTTAATTCAGATGACAAATAACCTTTGTTTATTGCATCACCGTTTTGATTTGGTTTACCAACGTTGATGATTCTATGATCTTCTGCGTCATATGTGTTATTTTGTAGTCTTAATGTTGGCGATATCTTTTCCTTTAATATTTTTAGATTTATTGCATCGTTTTCATCCGTAGGATCTTTTATGTTTTTTAACCTTTTATTACTCATATCATAATCTCCATCAGGTGTTTGTGGTAAACCAGCACTTCTTTTTAAACTATTGGCATAATATAACCCATCCGAGGAGTAACGTCCGAACTTGTCGACACTCATGGTGCAACTGAATAGTATTCTAGGGAGTAACGCATTTTTATGAGATTACCCCACGGTTTCGGAGTTCATCCACTAAAGCCACCCATTCGTTTTCCAATCCAGTATGACCCGCTTCTTTAGCTTCATGTATTAGTTTCATTCTATCCACCAATTTATTGATATTATTGTAATAAATCACATTTGTGTTATATAGTTTCTTCATTAAACCTGTACCCGTAACGGACTTACTTCTTTTTCTTCGTTCCTGAGCACTTACATCCAAAGTGGATGCCATAAATCTTCGTTTTACAGGTTTTCTTTGTGTTAACGGCATTGTTTGTCTTCTAGTGTGTATTAACTTGGATACAAATTCTTTATATTTTAAAGACTTAGATCTAAAAGGAGGCTGGTCAGGTAAATACTTTCTCCTATATGCATTTGTCTGTTCCAAAATATTTTTATATGCTTCCATGTCTTTTTCTTTCACTACCGATACTGAAGGCTTATTTTCAAATAATAATTCAAATAATCCTTTTGTGCCCTTATACCTTTGATCACCAATGACAATATTATCATGTTCGTCAACGTTTAACGGGCTATTACCTATCATTAAACCGTCTTCTGTTAATCTCGCTCCATAACTATGGTAATTCTTATTAGGAATTGTTCCGAGTAACATTTTTACCATGTATTTCCTTCCTAAAGGTCCTTTGTTATGAATGTTTTCACCCAACAAGCTTATGTTTGACGGACCTTCCCTTGTCTCTTCTTCTTTTTCCTTTTCACTAGCAGTTGATACAACTTCATGTCCTCTTTTGGCTTTTACTTCATATAATTCTTTTATTCCACTATAGTCCGGTGATTCTAGCTCTCTTTCGGGTTCTCCACCGGTAAAACCACTATACGTAGAGGATTCCGGGTCTTCATCACTAAACTCTTCTGATTTTACATTTTCTCTTTCAAACTTCGTAATAGGTGCAATCGCATCTCCTTCCAATACAGGTTTAGCAAATTTTTTGTTTAATTGTTTCAAGGGTTCAGTAATAGGTTTAAAAGTAGATTCAAGGAATTTCTCCCTCTCGCTAATACCTAGTTTCAATGCTCTGTTTTTAGCCCGAATAGAATCACTAAGTGATTTTATTTCTTTTACCAATTTTTCTTGGTTAACCATGTTTGTAGCAAGACGTGTTGTACAACAATGAATGTGTTATACCGCGTTTAATGTATTAATATAAATTTATCAAATCCTATCCTGTATCGACCATTGTTTAGCGGTTGTTCCTTCATAATTGTTAGGAACCCATACTTTTCAGCCCAAGCCTTTCCACACAACTCTTTAAATCGTTCAAATGTCATATCCGCATTTACATGATCAAAATATATATGTTTTAGGTTGGTTTCGTCCTGTTTAAATACAATTAACATGTTTGCATTGTCTCTAATGAGTTGTTTAGGTATTTTGCTGTAAGTTTGGCCAATATAAATGCTATCTATGTTGTTATGTCGACCCATAGCGAAGTAATTCCTTATTGTGTTTTGGTTTTCACAAGATACATCGTCGAATATAAATACGGAGAATGGTTTAGCTTCTTGTGGCTGCATGACACTCTCGCTTGCATTAAACTTTAAATATTTAACTTCAGGCACATTAGTCAGTATTTTTTCCAATAATTGATACTTTGGTTGTTGTAGTGATTTTGAAAATACATATAGATTGTTAAATCGTAATCCTTTAGGGTTTGTAATCAAATTGAATACTACATTAGTTTTTCCGCAGTTGGAAGGTCCGGTAACCAGACAACGAACGGTGTTTGGTAACAAATTGCCATGTTTCCCACTATTGAATTCTGAATTATCCACTGTGAGTTCATCTATATTATTAATAGTAAAACTCTCTTTTTGTGGTACTATCTCCATCCTTTGTAATGGTTCAACCTAAAATGATTCTCTATCGTTATATCAAATCCTTTTTAGGTATCCAAGAATCTTCCGTCTTATTAAATCCTAACCATCGTACTTTGACCTTATCTTTTTTCCGTTGCAACACCTTTTCAACTAAATATACATCGCCTACTGTTGATTTTAACATTTCATGTCCATAAAACCCTCCTTCAAGCAATTGTCCTTTATTATCTTTTAAAATATATGTCTCAGGTACTGTAGGTTGTACTTTGAATACAGTAAAAACCTCATTGGTCCAATTTGGCAGGTATCTTTTACTGAATACACCTTTATATTTACTTATTCGCACTTTATCACCCACATTAAATTTTTTAGGCTTTAGTTTTTCAACTTTTGGTTTAGTATTCGTTTTTATACGTTTTAATACAAGGTTTTCATTTTTACTAGTTACTTGGTTTGGTTTCATCCCGATAGTCCTATGAAATTTGTTATTGTAATCGTTTATAAGTTTTGGTAACATATCAATCCATATGTGCGATCCTCTGTTGGAAAACATTTTATACATTGCACTTTTTAAAGTTCTGTTGAATCTTTCGATTATTGAGGCTTTTACTTCTGAATTGGTTGAATAATGGTTTATATTGTGTTTTTTCATTAAATTTGCAAATTCCTTATTAAAATATTCTTTTCCATCATCTGTTTGTAAATGTTTAATAGTATGTTTGTCTCTTTGTATAGCTGTTTCCATTGCTTTTGTAACACTTTTGCCACTTTTATCTTTTAGTGGTAAAGCATCTGCCATTTTTGAAAAACAGTTAATAACAGTCAATATGTATTTATATCCTTTATTTTGTTTGCTATAAGGAATCATTTCGATTAAATCCGCTTGATATAAATCATTAATTCCTTTTATCACCGTATTTCTTCGTGGAAACTTTCTTCTTGCAGGTTTATGAAGTTCGTTGACAATTTGTTGCTTCAAGTCCTTCATATTGCAGGTTTCAATGTTTGTTGTATCACATGTATAATCACAATGAATGTTGTTTTAAATATTCACATCATTTATATGGGTCAAGGTCATCCAAACTTGTGTAAAAAAATGGGGAACACGGCGTTGGACTTGCCGTGTTCCCCATTTTTTTACGGAAGGAGAAAGGAATAAGGTCGAAGTTGTAGAAGGACGAAGAATAGGTTACTAGTTGATAGGGTTTAAGGAGTAATGGCCGAAAGGAAGAGTGTGGATTTTGTCGGGTAAAATATGTCTTTTATCATCCCGAGCTGACAGTGCTTTTTTAATTTCGGTGACACTGTAGACTTGATGCTTGAAGCTTCGGATATTGTTGAATGTTGCTGATATCGTAGTATCTTCAAACAAACAAGTCTTGTAGTGGTCAAATGTTACGTGTTTTTTCAAATAAGATGTCTTCACTCCTTTTGCTTTCTTGACTGTCGGTGTGTTGTTCTCGTGGTACATCTTAAATGAATACAATTTCGCCATCAGCGCTACTATTTCTTCTAAAGGCATTCCATTTGCTTCATCTTTGAATTTTCCAATTACTTTTTTATTTTTTTCATTGAAATTTGGATGGTTCTTCGGATAGTCAGAAAAGTCGAAATCTTCTTTGTATGGAAAAGTCCTTAGGTCTTCATACATGTCCAAAGTCTTTATCCAGTAGATAAACGCGTCCGTATCCATGTATGCGACTCCAATGTTTTCCCTTCCGTAGTGTTTAACCATTTTGTTATAATGGAAATCATACATCAGGGTTTTACTTATGTCCAAAATCGACATACCTATGTATAACGGACGGTCCATGACTATTGTTGTTTTCTTCATACTGACAGCGACTAGATTTTCGTTTATAATCATGGATGTTCCGAAATTTGGTTTTTGCACTAATTTTTCCAATTTCCTAGGATCACTCACTAATTTTACATTTTTGTGTTTTCTTTTGTTCTCCAAGGTCTTCCCAAAGATGGCATTGTTCATTAATTTATAGAAGTCCTTTTCAAATGCTGTTGTCGCTGCAGCTCTTCTTGTAGTGTTGGAATCAATATATGGTTTCAACCAACAAGACTGGGTGAATTCAATTGCTCTATGAATTCTCACTATACGTAGACCCAATTCGAGAGCCTGTTGAACTACCCAGTAGTGAGCCACATAGCGATCTTTATTCTCCAAGGTCATCATCAATTTTGGCCATCTTCCTGTCGGTGAAACTTCAGTCTTGGCTAGGAGAGGCAAGTCGTAGTGATGGTCATGAAGGTGCTCCGGGTATTCAAAATCACAGTCCAAAATATAGCCTTTTGGACCATCCTTTGGAATCTGTGAGATGTCTCCGATGGTGGTCGGGTCGATCCATTTGAAGTCAGCGTAGGGAAGCGGATTTGACATTGCCCAACCATAAAGGTTGTTTGCGTCAAAGTAGCCAAGGTAGACCGATGGTTGTTGCTCGTCGAAGCCGGGGATGTACTTGTTGTTGGCTTTGACATGACGTGTTACAGCTTGTGTCAAACCGCCCCGTACACCAGATTCCATCATGAGCACCATATCAATATCCGTTAGAAGTTCCAGTCGACAGTTGGTTGACTTTAGCATAGCTTGCCATGCTAATCCTGGAGATGTGTACGAGTGTAGAGGGTCCAGTCCATAGGCGGAGAAGCAGGTGTTTCGAAATTCTTCCATCACATCGCACAGCAGAGTTACGTCCAATTTTATATGAAAGTCAGAATATTCCCCTAAGGTTTGAATGTTTAGTTGGTTCCAAACATTACAAGCATGATTGTAGTCTTCAACGGAGATTTCACTTTCGTTTAATTTGCTGTTGAAGGCTTCAATCGGTGGTAGACTGGTTTCTTCAAATTTTTCTGTAGAAGTTATGTAATCGTAGGGGAACACTCCTTTACGTAATACTAAGTCCAATTTATCTTCAGGTACAATCTTGCTGGTTTCTTTTAAGTCTTCTCTTCGTAGATTCTCAGACAATCTGCTCAAACTAGATGCCATAAATCTATAAGAGTCTACAAAGCGAAGTTTAATTTTACCTACTGTTTTTGAGAAACTGATATACTTTTCCAATGTTGTAGCAAGAACATCGATTTTACCATTATCTCTTCCTAATTCTGGAATAATGAAGTGGGAGTCGTAGCCGCTAAGATTGTGTAACACTACAGGGATAAAGTTTGGCAGTTTGTAATTTATATTGCATGAATTACAAGCAGGTCCTCTGTATAACCCTGTGAGGTGATCATGATCTCTTACTTTTGGATTTTCTTCACTGAAGCTCTTCTTACATAGATAACATCTTGTTGCTGAAATGTATTCTTCTTGTTGATTTTGGTTCAAAGGTTCCATGGGTAAAACATTACCGTATAAGCGTTCCGCCTTTTCAGCAATCTCATACAACTGGTCTACAAAATACTTAGCAGCTTCTTCCCCACGGTAGAGTATCGGAGTAGATGTTAAGCCATAGTCTTGCAATTGTTCTTCAGGTAAAGTAGATTTCACCAATAAGCAAAAACTGTTAGGTTGATGCAATTGATATTTGGTTCTTCTAGTTACTTCACCATCCGGAAGTTCCTGCGGCACTAACGTGGATTCAAAGTCAGCATAGATAACTAGTGGAATCCGGTATTGGTGAACTGTTTTATTGAACTGGACAAATGCTCTAGATGGTGGTGGCAGACTAATCTTCACTTCATAGTTGTCATTACAAAGCCGCTGGTGTTCCGACAACCACTCCGATCCTCCACGTCTCAACTCTTTATATGTGAAACAGAAACATCTTTTACACACTGTTAACCTACGTTTCTGTTTTGATAATTGATTTTTAACCAAGGCTGCAAAGTCCTTTATCCACACATAATGTGAAATTTCACCCTTAGTTATCAATAACAGATCCGTGTGGTTTCTTTCCTCAACTTTTGATACTCTCAGAGGATAAACACTATTGGAATCATCTAAACCAAACACATTTACAGAAACACCTGGGTTTTGTTTCTCAAAATTACCAATACTTTTAACACTAACAGGGTATGACAAACCTCGAAAGTTGTAGCGGTGTTGGACATTTTGATACGCTCTGCTAACTCTACAAGGATTTTCTTGCACATATTTTGTTAGCATAGCATATTTAAAGCATTCATTGTCCTCATTTTGCACATTGATACAAGATTTGGTAGCTTGTATCTTCTTTGGCAAAGGTATATAACTACTACCCCTTATACCATATCCGTGCTTGTGAACCCTTACATCCATACCTTCAATCGATGACAGACTCCAGCCGGATCCTCTTCCTTCATGTTCTTGCAGTTAAACTAGCAGTTCATGCAAACATTCTTCAATAATTTCATTGATATCAGATTCAGTTGTAAGGGTTCGGTTTTTGGTAATGAATGCTCTTAATGCCGTTTCACCATCAGTATTGGTAAACTTTGATTCTAACACCAGTCCAAATTTAATGAAGTTCAATCTCTGTAATTCTTCTTTTAGCGTTTTTCCAACAAGTACTCTGGCCTGGGTTATAAAATTATCTAATTCCAATTGCACATTATCAATTTTAAAATGTGTTACAACTTGTCCTGGTAAGGCCGTGGTGCGCAGTTGTCTCACATCTTCCAGTTCTTCTTCCGTGTCCTCTTCTTCCGTGTCCTCTTCTTGCATATCCTCTTCTTCAATAGGTCTTCTAGTAGTGGATGGTCCAGCACCAGCAAATTGGATCACACTAGGTCTTTTTCTTTGCATTTGCTGTAGATAGCTGTCCCAGTAGTCCGTCTGCTTCTGGTGCTCTTCCAAAAACCGGTCAATTGAGTCTAAGTCTATTTCATCCATGGTAATATCTTCTTTTCTATCTTCGTCTTCATGTAATTCTCTATGTATGGTGAAAAGATCTTCGTCTTGAAAGATTTCCCCACAAATATCGCAAAGAGCCATTTCAAACAGTTTGGCTTTGAATGCACACTCTGTGAATGTCCACGCAATAATGAGCAGCGCACTCCACAGGGACCCTTTATATCCGAGGCAGATAGGTGGGGAAAGTGACGTCATATGGAAACAGGTTATCACTCATGTGCTAAATTTAGCCTTTACACAACCGTTTGTAATACATTTATCAGTAGGCTTGATAAATTGATGATATTTGGTCTAGATTCAATAATTTGTACAAGTTTTTTCAAAGACGTCTGTTTGAGCAAGTTTATGTAGGTCAAGGTCATTTGGAATTATTATTTTGAGCTAGGGATAGAGCACTAAGCAGCATCATTTACTACAAAGTGCTCTATCCCCCGCTCACATTCTTTTTTTAACTTTTTGTTTAAACTTTTTACAAGGGTGAAACATCACCATCACAGTCGGAATCATCCTCATCACGGAATAGGCAGCGATGACAATACATAATTCTTCTGGCAACTAACATCCTATCCATTGGACGATGGGGAGTGTCTTGTTCTTGTTCTTCTTCTTCAATTTCCAATTGGAATTCCATTTCCGACTCAGATGACGACTCTAATGTTTCGTAGGCGTGCAAGTCCACTTCATTATCCGTTGAACCAGCTTCGTCAGAGTCCGTTTCAATATCCATTATCTCTTCCTCCTCCTCTTCTTGATCAACCGCAGGTAGTTGGTCCTCTACTTCTATAATTTCTAGAGGTATTACCTCCAGAATAGAGACAATTCTGTTGCGATGGAACACGGTGTTGTCAAGTGGAGCCATGGTATGGAAGTGTTGTATCCATCCAATTTGCTTACCCTTTTTATACCCCCACCAACTATACAATTTATGTGGGTCAAGGTCACGTAAAGATACCCTTTGAGCGGGGGATAGACCACTAAGCAGCATGCTAGTCCATTGCCGCAAAGTGATCTATCCCCCGCTCTGTTCTACAAAACCTCAATCAAGTCCAAGTCCAAGTCCTGTTTAACACATTTTATTCTAATTCCATATCCAATTTAAAAATTTCAATTTCACATGGTTTACATTCCTGATGTATCAAACACTCCAGCTCCCTAAACATATCGTCCAGTTCGTCCAAATTATGATGTCCTACTTTTAACACATGAAGGTGGTTCATGCTTTGCATTGTAGCATGACCATCAACAAACAAGTTTCTTTTCCACGCTAACATAAATTGGCAGTTTTCTTGAAAGATTTTTCTCACCAAACAATCATACACAGCCGTCAACATGTCTCTACAATCTTCATAGTGTACCATCACAGAATACCTGTCCAAGTTAGCACCAAGCAGCGATCCACTCATTGTTTCTAGCGTTCCACTGGAAGGTCCAAAGCAGAATGAAGTCGAGATGTATAGACCCCCTCTTTTATACCAGTTAACCGGTTGTCCTTGCTGTAAAGTGGGTCAAGGTCATCCAATGCTACCCTTTGAGCGGGGGATAGACCACTAAGCAGCATGCTAGTCCATTGCCGCAAAGTAGTCTATCCCCCGCTCTGTATTCTACACACACACACACACACACACACACACACATGTCCATGTCCAAGTCTTTCATTACATACCCAATATATATTCAGTTCCTTCATCATCACTATCACTCATCACTGCTTCCACAAACTCCACAGGATTAAAGTTAAATTGTTTCAATTGTTCTTTTAAGTTTTCAATTTGTTGGTCCTTTACTTCTAAAACACTGTGAAGGTGTGATATGTAGTCCGCTGCCTCGTTGATGCTTGCTACTCTCGGATCGCCTAACTTCAAGCTGGGAACTACACCCTGCAGCCTGAAGTACGCCATACGCCTTTCTTGCTCCTGCCGTTGACCAGGACTGAGCAAGCCTTGTCCGTCTTGGCTTACCTCCAGCAAGGTCCGTAGCATCGGAGCTTTGCAGGCGTTTGCCCGAGCAACAGTTATGCTGTGGAATGGTCGAGCAGGTCCACGAGTAGCAGGCAGAACGTTGGCAGCACGCCTTCTTGAAGAAGAAGAGGAAGCCTGAGAAGTTTTGGAGTTGAAAGCCATGTTACAGTGCTGTATTCAGCTAAGCGGTACAAAGCAGAATAACCAAACTGCACGTTAATACCCGTATATATACACTTATCAGTGGTGGGGGTACTAGCTAGCCTTGGTAAAGTGGGTCAAGGCCATCCAAAAACATTACCAGAACGGGGGATAGATCACTAAGTGGCATGTTAGTCCATTGCCACAGAGTGATCTATCCCCCGCTCTGTATTCCGCATTCACACACACATTCATACAAACACGCAAGTCCCAGTCCGAGTCTTTACCCACACCTATCCACTCTCATCCTCACTATCATCACTATCATCTAACAATCTGTCACACTTCATAATTAGTTTTTCCCATTCTTTCCGGATCAAAAGTATTTCACTGTGTGCACTCTCCAACAACCTCTTCTTTTCCTCTAACAACCTGTCCTTTTCCTCTATCAATACGTTACAACCTTTAATATATCTTATAGCAGCTCTAACAGTGTCTTCCTGTGAAGATGCACCAACCACTACACCTGGCACTACCTGCTGGAGTTCTTCATACAAGCTAGACTCTCTTCTGGAGGCTCCACTGCTGCACAACTCCGTCTTGCTCGGAGTGAATCCGAAGAACCGAACGCGACTCTTTGACAGGCGGCCCCGCCGGATCGGTCCAGAGCTTGAGCCAGAGTTGGATGCGGTCGGGCCAGAGGTAGAGGCTGGAATGTTCATGGCTGACATGGTAGTATTCAGCTAAACAGTGTAAAGCAGAATGAGAAGACGGTTGATCACCACTCCTATATATACCCATTTTTAGTGGTAGGGGTAACCGGGGGGGGGGGTAAGTTTAAGGACTTCCACTAACTTTCCCTTAGTCCTCGCGGTCATCGGTTTTACATACCTTTAGCACACCCATCATTTTGGTTTCTTCGATAACATTACACACCTCAAAAACCCAAGCAAACAGCTCATCTATGTTGTTATAATTAATTTTTGTCCAGTGTTGATACTTGTGGGTTTGTTTGTTTATAATACATAGATAAAATGTAGACCCATCTCGTCTTATACAACACTCAACTTCCATTCTATGCCGGTTTAGCACTTCCCAAGCATTGTGTTCATTTATCAAGAAGTCACCACCTTTGTAATTGTACTGTGACATGTTTACCACAGAGCATAGGAACGGACTGAAGCAAATGAACGGCTCATACAAGCTTATTAAAAGCGTTAGAGTGGGGGGTATCACGTGATACACGACATAAGTTGTAAGGTTAGCAGTTTACTTTAAACAGTAATTTATGTGGGTCAAGGTCATTCAAACTTTAAAAATTTTTTACCTCCAAACACTTGTAGCAAGCTACAAGCGTTTGGAGGTAAGTTTTTTATTTGTTAAAGATTTTTGTAACTTAGTCTTCACCCTCAAGGACACGGTTTGAGATTGTCCCAGTGATTTTACATCACCGCCAGGTTAAAGTATTATACAAGTCAAGTATTTTTTTTTTTTTTATTAGTTGACTTGTATAATACCCCTCTCCCTTACTTTAAGAGGGTTAAGACTAAATTTAGAAAAATTAATTTGGAAGAAGAAATTTAATTAATGTCCAACACTTTTAAACACAATTTTGATTTTTTGGTGAGCCCATGTCCTAGTCCATTTCCCAAACAGATAGGCATCCTTTTCTTCGAATTAAATAAGCCCCGGGGACAAAAAATTCTCTTTGTACCATCGCAGGTGGTACTTTCATTCTATGAAGGCGGCCATCACCTTTTAGAATGATTTGCACATTTATGTTAAATGCTCCATAAGCTTGAACAATGAAATAATATTTTTTGTCCCTCTTGAGCCTATTAATTTTCAGCTTCTGCGGGACTGTTGGGGTGTTTGAACTTGGACTTTTCAGGCATAATATTAAGGCTATAGGCTTTGGTGTCGGAATTTTGATTTTCTTATTCAAGTGTCGTTGGCAACGATCTTTTTCTGGAAGAGCAAAACTCGGACAACAAAGAACCACAGCCTCTCTGCTAAACCAAACATAATCGCATTTATCACGCTTGCCAGCAGGGCATTTAACACGATTACGTTTCTTTTGTGTTGGACTCTTAGTGTTTTGGAGCGGCGCTTGATCTAACTTAGGCTGGCTGGAAAGGATGGAGGGTGATGGTTTAGCACGGTCAAGGGGTAATTTGCAAAGAATTTTGGGTCGGGTAGGAGAATGGGTTAGATCAATAGTGGTTTTAGGTGAGGTAGAATTGTCTGGGGAGAAGATCGATTTACGGGATGGTTTGACTGTAGATGGAGTGTTGGCTTTGGGTGAGGTTGACTTGTCTGGGGAAAAGATCGATTTGCAGGATGGTTTGACCGGTGTGGATGGCATGGGGGATACGGGTAGTGGACATTGGGTCTTTGTATAGGAAAGGATTTTCTGTGTACGGGAGTAGGGAATGATTTTGGACCTCGACTTCTTCTCCTCAAAGACCGCTGACTCCGAATCAGAATCTGACAACAATGAGATCGGCGGTGATGCTATGAGCACTCGGCTGCTTGCAGGGTGAGCGCCAGCCCCTCTTGAAGTCGACGGAGCGTCACCAGCACCACTGACACTTGGACTTGTTGGTTCCGTTGGTGGCAGCGGAGATAGGCTGGGCATCGAAGGAGCCGACGGCATCTCCAAACAGCTGAGGATTGTGCTCATCAAACACGTTTGGAGAATCGGAGCAGCGGAGGTTGAAGTTGGAGTAGATGTGTTGGTCGGAGTAGACGTGTTGGTTGAATTCGATTTGATGTATGGGAGAACTGGTGGATAGTTCTTGAAGCGCATGTTGAGGTAGAAAGAGCGTTAAATGCAAATAACGGAGAAGAACTTCCAACGAAGGCTGGAGCAGGAATGAGAAGTGCGTGCAACCGGGCCCCCTTATATCCCCACCGGGGCTGCCACGCCCAGGATATCAGGGGTGGGGGAGGGGGGGGGCTCACACTTTTTGTCGGGGGGGGGGGGGCTCGCACTTTTTGTCGGGGGGGGGGGCTCACACTTTTTCAAAAGAAGCCCCACTTGGGGCATTTATGTTGCCATCGCTGAAGCCTCCCAAGAGACCCAACTATAAACAATTCCAAACTTGTGTGTTACTAATACCTAACTGTTAACTTTTAAAAGACCTCTATATATATAAACTGTGTTAATAAGACCTGACTGTTAAAGATTTTGAAAACTTTTATATTTAGGTCAAGGTCACGAAAAAACCTTTAAAAAAATTAAGCCCCACACCCCCCTATGGGGGTGTGGGGCACTTGGGTTGTCATCGCTGTAGCCTCCGAAGAGACCCAACTATGACAACAAGGCAACATCCAATGTCGTGTACCCTTCGCCACGCGAGACTTGTAAACATTTACTGCATTTCGAACTAATAACTTTTCCAATAGCTAACAAAATGTCATTTACATACTTTTCAAAGAAACTGAGGACGCCCTAGTGGCTTATGTCCTCGGTCCGAGTGCAGAGGCCATCGGCTCATTACCCCCGTATAAGCGTACAAACGGACCACCTCCTATTTCTCAGCCGCATTGAAGCATGCATGAGAGGAGCCTAACAATTATAAAAAGTGGCTTTACACGGGGGCCTACTCCCGTAATCCTATCTTTAATATTTTTAATTTAGCAATGCAGTAAATTTTTACAAGTCCTATGTGGGTCAAGGCCACACGGACATTAAAAATTTCGGCCCCCGTACATCCATGGCGAACCACGAATGTTCGGGGGCCTTGGGGACAAAAAAACACAAATAGCTAACAAAGTTTCATTTACATAATTTTGAGTTTCCAGAAGGGAAACTAACTGAGGACACCCTAGTGGCTTACGTCCTCGGTCCGAGTGCAGAGGCCATCGGCTTATTACCCCCATATAGGCGTACAAACGGACCAACTCCTATTTCTCAGCCGCATTAAAGCATGCATGAGAGGAGCCTAACAATTATACAAAAGTAACTTTACACGGGGGCCTACTCCCGTTCCCTGTCTTTACGATTTACTTTGAGCATTGCAAAAGCTCAAGGGGAAATGCTACAACAAGCGTATACACTTTAGAAAAATATAACACACTTACAACACACAATTGAGCTCAACGTAGTCAATGCTGGAACAAGCACATACATGTTAAACACATATAACGAACAAGACACAAAGGATAAAAGACACACAGGAGACATAAGGTACAAGTAAAACACTCTCATATAAAACAATTCGCAATACCCAAACGCAAGCGCAATATCTTACAACTAATACAAGTCTTAAAGTTAGAGCAGACTTCGCTAAACACTGAAGGCGCCATTCAATGTTTAGTGATGCCTATGGCGGTCCGTCCCGGTCGTTCACGTTCAACGCGCGGGAGCGGACTGCGAGCCGGCTCTGGCTGGGCCCCCTTATATCCCCACCGGGGCTGCCACGCCCAGGATATCAGGGGTGGGGGAGGGGGTGGGGGTGGGGGTGGGGGGGGGGGGTTCGCATTTTTGTCAGGGGGGGGGGTTCGCATTTTTGTCGGGGGGGGGGGGGGCTCGCACTTTTTGTCGGGGGGGGGGGGGGGTCAGGTAAGTTAAGTGGGTCAAGGTCACCCACAACACTTGTACTCTAAGTGTTGGCTGTACCCCCACCACAACTGGGTCCCTAGGCTGCACAACACCGCTTCGCCAGTATGTCTCCGGCTTCCATGCGGTGCGTCTCGCTGTTCCATAGCTCTCTATATGTAAGTAATTTTACAAGTTCTGAATGTAGGTCACTACACTTTAACTCTGGGACGATATCGACTTGTAGTATTTCAGTGTTTTGACTCAAGGTCATCACACTTTAACTCTAGCACATCGGTTATCGTACCAGAGGTGCTCAATAACCTAACTTGTAATGTTTAGGGTGGCGTTTGCACGCCACATGGTATCGCCATGACTGTCCAGTCCAAGTTTTAAGTTAAATTAATTTTACTGTAATCTTTTCCCATTTCCGCTTCGTTTTGCCAAAGTATAAGGTGTCGCTTAATAAAGTGGTATTTCTCTAAAGTTATAGGAGATTGCAGGGATACAATTAGTTTATTTAGGAGACTCTTTATCTTGGAGTTTAACACAATTTCCACTTTGACTTTGCTTCCTCGGCTCTCACAGCCTAAGCTGTACAGAAATGTTTCTTCTAGTGCCAACTCGGGCCAATGAGAACAGTGTGTTGACTGTAGGACAGCTCATGGTGAAGTGATGCGATACTTCAGCGTTAAGCCTCACCTTACCCCACCACTGTGACCTTCCCCCACTCCTGCTGTTTCCCCCACCTCTTTTCCCTTGACTCGTGCGCTACAAGCAGTCTCTCAGTATTGTGTGGACTTTTGTGAGGAGACGCCATGTCGCGGGACACTTTAGGTAAGAAACTTAGCCGTGTTAAGGCTTTATTAGTTGCTCACTGTCCACCACTCAAAGTTAAGAGGGTTTCGACTTTAGCTAAGTGGCGCAAACTGTTGCGCGGACACCCTAAGTTTTATACAAAACGGACTAATGTCAGTTTTACTGATGAGGATTTGTTTAAAATATTGGATGAAATGACTTTTCCTTGCAAAATTCAGTTAGTTACTCCCATTCCTGACAGTTTAGAGTCTTAGTCTCTCAAGCCGATATACCTAGAGTACACAGGGCCTGACGGTCAGTCACTCGGTGGCTGTCGTGGGGTGCGCATCGGTGTCGGCGCTCTGTAGTTGTTAAGTGTTCAAGGTCACAGTAATATGAAATTGCGGATGTTGTGCTTGTTCAATGGTCTCTGAGGACTAGTGGATGACGGTTTAAGCAAGGTCATGTCGCAAACTCGAGTTTGACTTGGCACTTTTGCTGTTTCTCATCGCAAATTCGCTCCAAGTCGTCAAGGTCACGTGGACTCTGACTGAAACTCGGAGCGTAGTGCGAGAAACGGCAAAAGTGCCAAAAAATTTTGAGTTACGGCGTGACCTTGACCTTAACAGTGTCAGTGACGTCATTTTGATGATGTAATGGATGATGACGTCATCAGCATGTCATTTCTGTGACGTCATGGGTGTGACGACACGGAAATGACGTCATCGATTGCGTCATCATCGATGACGTCATCAATTACGTCATCGATGACGTCATCGGGGTCGTTGACCTTGGCGATGACGTCATCACATTCCTCAGAGGTCATTGAACTGAGCCAGCAACCGCAAAAACACACTACTAGTTCTAACAACTGATTAATAAAGTTTTTTCTCAACATTGGTTTTATTTTTACGTAGTATTGAGTAAGATGTGTTTATTATTGAATCTCCCACTCGATATAATTTTTACTACATATTACGTGCTAAATGAAATATTATTCAAACAATGCATTCACTATTTTGTAACACCTGTCAGAGGTGATGTTAGAACTAGGACAAAGCTACATTAGGCTTTTCTCAACGGTACTGGTGGTCAGGGATTAGGTCTAACCTAGAGTGCCTTGTTGCCCACATGGTTATGGATTCGCTCTGAAATAGAATGTCTGGCGGTACCATTTATCAGGTACGCATGTGTCAACGGCAAGGCAAGTTGATCTTATAAATCTAAAACTAGAAAGTGAAGGAGTACTCATTAAAAATCGCAACCACGCTATTTATTTTCTTTAACTTTAAAATGTATATATTATTTTATCTGTTATAGAGCTTAAAATCATTTTGAGTGAATTCCATACGCCACATTTAAGAGTTGAATTCACAATTCAACAAGAGTACATTTTTCAGATATACTGTATAGTTTTAAATTTAATAACGGGGATTTTAAAAGCGCGATAGTTCTAACATCAACTCCAAGCCATACGAAGGCAACTGTTCTTTTTTATGCTTAAAATTAATACTATAACTCCGTCAAATTTAGTAATAGTGAAAAAACTTGATATTGATAAAATTTATATTTACATGTTTGGTGAATTATCATAATAGGAATCAAAAGTGGTAATATGCTGCTTTGTTTATTGAACATAACCAACTAGCATTATCTTTCCTGTGAATGTAGAAACGAAACGAGAAATTGTTCCTAGAGAAGAATCCTTACATAAATTTACTACACTCACGACCCCGGTATTTAGTATTTTTTAATAACGTTGGGTCTAATATTTTGACCCTCATTAAGTCCTCTTATATCAACGGTGCAGTTGTGCATCACTGAATTTATAAAATTTTCATTTTCAGAATTTACAAATACTTTGAAAGTATTTGTTATATGGCGAGTTCTTGGTGTTTATTCATAGTAAACTTATATTTGAAATCATTAAATTTTTCTTTATATTTACACTTTTATGTGTTGGTTTTAGATGACGATCAGCAGTTATTAAGGATTCTCGTTCAAAAATATGGTGAGTTGAAAAAGAACATGTACTTTTTCCTGCATGGAAATAATCACATTCCCACACCTGCAAACAGTAAGTGAATGATTTCATTCCCTTTCTAGAGCGGCAATGTTCATTCCCTCACGCTAATAAAATAGCTATTTAAGTTCAGCGGAGGTTACAAATCACACTACAGCCGTTGGTTACTGTGGTCATTTAGTGCTGTTTTGTTACTTTGACGTTATGCTTGATTGGTTGTTTAGTGTGTTAAAAATAAAATAAATGAATAAATAAATAAACATAACTAAATGATACTTTTATATACAATAGACATTTGAACTGTTGTAATTATGGTAGTAAGAAAAATTTTTGTGAGTATTTCGAGCACTAATAGTAATTTTCGCTCTCGAAAGTTTGCGATAAACACCTCTACATCTACACAATTCTCGAGCGGCAAAGACGTACTTTGGGCTCCTAACACACAAATAGACATTTCCGCATAGTCAATTTTCAAAAGTATTATGGCTGCATGAATATGCCTTATGAAATGTGAAACAAAATATCATTCATTTCAGATATTATTTTAACGTAGAATGTTATTAATTGTTATTTGTGTAACAAATTAAAATAGTTATCTATTTGCAAATTTTTATAATTTATTACTTTATAGTTTATTAGCTACAGTGAACTTTGCAGGTGGTTGTTATTTTGTTTAGTTTTGTTACATTAGTTTGTTCATTATGCATGACATATTCCTATTATTCTTATTCTTAGACCCTGCAGCCGTTGATTTTGTCTAGAGAATTTATTTCTGTATTTGTTCCGTTGTCGAATGACAATGAAGCCAGAAACATTTTCAAAACATTTAGAATTTAAGAGATCGTAATGTGCCGATGGCAGAAGTTTAAATAGTTTGTCTCTGATGAACTACTCGCCAAACCAATGTGACAAGCACTGGGCAATCGCACAAAACCAATTTCTTGACTTATTTTCGGCATCCGATGTCTACAAGAGCGTGGTTTGATACGCGTTTCGTTTATTGGGTTGCCCCCTCTCCCAAAAAAAGTAGACTTGAGGAAACCCTTTGTAGAATGCATTTTTAAAGTTTCTCAATTGTAAATTTTCGTAATGTGCAAAAACTATTTTAATGAATTTTCAATAAAATTATATTTCCATATTGAGTGAGACAGGGTTCGTGGCTTGGATTTATTTTAGTGAAATTCTCTGAAGCTCTCATCACTGAAGCTCGGCGGGTTCCGATTCAATAGTTTAACCAGGTTACAATTGTGACGTTAAACAATTCTACCAACCCACAAAACCCTTGCATGTGCTAAATCCGTCTCAGTGTCTTTATATGTGAATTGCACACCCACATCCACTACAATTAATTTTTCGTCCTGCGGTAATTAACGGTGTTTTATTTGATTTAATATTGTAGTATTCTCTACAAAAATTCAAAAAAAGTTTGTTTTCTGATGAAAGGCTGTATTTGTCGGACTGCACCAGACTATAATATAAAACATTGTTTTACGCTGTAGTTGAACTATTATGTAATGTATTTAAAAATTAATGTAAGTGTGTCAAGTGTGAAGGCTACTTTATTACTTGTCTGCATTTATAATAGGAGAAATTATTCCAGATTTGTTTAAAATTTTTATGGATATTTTTTACCATCAAAAAGGTTTTCATCATACCATTGCGATAAACGTTTTCGGAACGGTCAGCTGTGATCGAAACTAGTTGATTCCCGGTGCTTTGGAAAAACGTGTTGGTAAACAAAGTTTTCGGGACTAGACCGCGAAACAGTGGTTTTCGGGACTAGTAAACAAGTTAATTTTTTTAAATAACAGCTGTAAATAGTTCAAATACAAGATAAACAAATAACAACGTAAGAGGGGGTGTATAGGTTAAAATTTATTAATTTTGGTTTAAACTGTAAATTTATTAAAGGTGGTATGATGAAAAGTACTGTTCGTAACTCGTCCGAAAGTGGTATATCGGTGCTCGATCGAATTCAAGTACTCGGCTTCAAGTCGTACTTGAAACTCGATCTTGCATCGATAACGACCACTTTCCGGACTAGTGACGAAATATACTATATTGAAAGTAATGCTCGAGCCTTTTGGCCTTTTATTGTTTAGAGATCCAATAAATGCAGACAATTCCCTTTTTTACAACTCAAAATCATAATTTTTACCATAAATTTGAATTCATCTTTGTTTTAAATTTTACAAATTTATCAACAGCTTTAAATCTACTCTATTTGTTTCAATTTTTTACATACTCCTAACTAAACAAGAGGTATCATTCTGAATTTATTATTTGTGGCCGTACTCATGTGCCGTAAAATATTATTTTACTTTTATATTATTTTTAATTTGAAAGTATATCATATTTAATTTTTTTTTTGTAAAGTTCATACCCTAACTTGTGCAATAAACAGAAACATCTATTACACAAAAAAATGTAATTCAGAAGAGTGAACAATTTATTAATACTTATTTTTACAAGTATAAAAATTCAGAAGAGGTTAAAGTTTGCTACCATAGTTCTTTAAAGTTTGATTCAATTCATCCGGTATATAATTTGTAAATATATGTAATATGGGTTTTTTAACTTGACAACAATAAAACTTATTAATCTGTTGCTGGTCCAACATATTATATGAATACATAATAAACTACTTGTTCCTACACCACTAAACAAAAGAGATAGTATATATATCACAAGGATGTAAATGCAAAAACCTGTATATGTATACCTGGTAGAAACATCATATGAGAAAGATTTCAGTGGTAAGTGTTCTTCACAGTAAAAGGGTAGTTGCAGAATTGTGCATGCTAATTAGTTTCGTATAAAAATATTAAAGCATTATAGAATCTTATTTAATATACAATGCACAGATATACGAGTACTTTCTATCAAATAATTAATGTAAGAGATATACAGTAACTTCAATTAGGGAAGTACTATTATTCTGTTGATTTGAAAATAATTCCTAAAGAAATAAATAAAATAATTCTATTTTGCAGCTTTCGGTGAAATTGTTTTATAAAACCATTTTTACTTGGTATAGTTAACAAAACAGCAATACAACAAAACAGCTTTTATCTATACTAGTATACGTGTTGCTCGAAATCGAGCAATTTATTTAAATCCAGTACAACTGTTACTTTAGTTCTAAATCAATGACATCCGACCAATCCAATAATGTGAATATCTTCAAGCGCCAATAACTACATGTATTTACAGCTGATTATTAACAGATGTTTCAAATGCTTTATTCAGTCCCCAATGTTATTTAAATGGGAAATTTTGAGATTTCAATATTGGATAGCGCCTTTATTTTCAGTCCGATTCTCATAAATTTTTGGCGGAAACAACTACCAACCAAGCCCTATCCAACGACACCAAAAACTTAAAAATCGGTTGAAAATTGCAGGAGGAGTTCTCAAGACAAAAAAAAAACCCTTAGCGTATTAAGTAAGTATATAGATTCAATTTACCTTAACTTTTATCTTAACAAATTCTAAATGCAACGTTAAAAAAATTACTTAAGTCCTGGAGGATTAGGACGTTTGAGGTAACTGTGAGAAAGGGGAGCCGTGTCTCGGCTAACCGAATATCCTATGTTTACCAAAACAGCAATATTCACATTTCGCATTTTGTTGCTCAGAATATACTAAGCGAAACGCTAATTTAGATTTCTCAAGCATAACTTGAGACAAACATCCAGATACAACTGTCAATAACCAAATTAGATCAATTAAACGCCAATTTCACTTATACCTTATTTTCTATTCTAACAGGTTCGAGAATAAGAAACTAATAAATTGTATTCCCTCTACATTAGTAAAGACTACGCCTATAATAAAATCAATCCTCAACTTGTGTGTTTAATATTGTATGGTTATAATTATATGAACAAGTATAAATATTTAATAAAATGTCAAAAAAATCTTATAATTTTAATTTCAAATTTTTAAAAATAGCCTGTTATAAGTAATTTAAATACCCCCGTCGCAGCAGACCCGCATACTTGGTGAATTTCTAATGGAATTTGTGTATTTATTTTATTTCCCAACAAAAACAGAGGGGTAATATGATGATTTTCTTCTAGAATGGGTTTTGTAAGTGAATATAAGTTAAATCCTAAATACTGAATGTACATACCAGATTTTGTCAAGTTACGGTATTTCCCTCCTCCCCCCCCCCCCACCCCATAAACCCCATAGGTGTGAGTACAGAGGTTTGCCGCCATATGGGCTTCGTAAGCAAATATAGGTTAAACCCTTCCTAATTGATGTTTACACCAAATTTTATCAAGATATGTCAATAAATAAGCAAGATATAAGGTTTTGTTGATTTCTCTTAAGAATAATATGGGTAACATATTTTTGGATTATCTCCGTAACCATTTAAGCTAACATAAACATTTGCTTCTAACGACCTCCAAACGAAAAAGTATCATGGTCCTGGGCTTAAACCTTGCCATTACTACTACCGTAATAGCTATAGGGAAATTCGCTAAGGATAAAAAGTAAACAAATTAAAAAATTCCAATATAGAAAATTTATTTTCATCAATATTATTCAGTATTTATAATTTTATTTGAGGTATTAGGGAGCATTACATCAAAATTTTAATATTAATAAATAGCTATTAATATTTTAACTTCATTAAAATGGCATATAAAATGGCAATGTATTTTCAATTATATTTCAATTAAATATATTATAAATAAAAGTTATTACTGAATAAGTACTAATTTCACGTAGTTGTAGGTTGACAGTGGTTTGATACGGTAGTAGTTTATAATAAACCTTTAAGTGCATGATGCTATGGTATTGATATTACAATAAATATCAGAGTTAAGAGAACCTAAAATAAAATTATAAAAAAGACAAACTTGCAGCTGCATGTTATTGTGTGTTGAATATATATTTCTGCTATATAGTTAAGAAACATAAAATAATTCAAACGAATAACCAATTAATTCCCCCGACTAATCTAACCTTCGTACTCAGCGAATGTCCAAAGAAATTTGATTTTTACTATTTCCCCATAAACACCCTGGGAATGAGTATGTAGGTTTGCATAAGTGGGCTGTTGTTAGAAAATGTCGGTTGTTGGGAAATGTAATGCCAGGTAAAATAATTATCAAATTGTATCAATATTCGTCACTTTCTAATTTCCCATGGGGGTGAGTGTGTAGGTTTGCCGTCATATGGGTGTAGTAAGCAAATATCAGTTAAACTCTACCTAATGAATATACATACAAAATTGTATAAAGGTATGTCAATAAATAAGCGAGGTGCAGGATTTTATTTATTTCCCATGAGATAAATATGGGAAACCTTTTCAGCTTTTCTCCGGAATCTGTTAAACTAATTTAAAAATTCAAAATACATTTCTTTTGTTTTTTTGGTCTTTAAAATTTGTTTCATTGAAATCTCAAATTTTGAAAATTTATTGAGGCCCAAAATGCCAAAAAAACCCAATTTTTTTACCACTTTGAAACCCCATAAAACCCCGTTCACATAGCTGGTTCGCGAACCCATGAAAATGTACCTGGTCTTACACCTTCATACAAAATTTCATCAAAATCGGAGGTCCTCTTCTAAAGTTATCAGTACCATTAACGAATGGTGTTTTTTTTTGGCTTCTGGGGATTGGGAAATTCGCTAAAACAAACTTTCTATACGAAAAAACGATAAAACCAAAAGAATGTTGTTAATTTAATTGTTAATATTATAGTATTAGCGAATTTCCTTATAGGGAATACGCCATTACGGTATTAGCCATGGTAAGACCCAAGCCCGGGACCATGATACTTTTTCATTTTGAGGTTCCCAGAAGCCAAAAACGCAGTTCGTTCATTTTCATATACATATATATATATATATATATATATATATATATATATATATATATATATATATATATATATATATATATACCGTGGTACTGATAACTTTTGAAGGGGACCTCCGATTTTGATGAAATTTGGTATGAAGGTGTAAGACTAGGTCTATTTTCATGAGTTCGCAAACCAGTGTGATCAGGTTATGGGAACAGGGTTTTATGGGGTTTCAAAGGGGTCAAGAATGGGTTTATTGCATATTTGGAGCATAATTTTCAAAATCCAACAATTTTAACTAAAACCATTTAAAAAAAGCTTAAAAAACAAACAATTTCGTATTTTGAATTTTTAACTTTGCTTAACAGGTTACGGAGAAAAGCCAAAAATTGGTTGTTCTATGTAACGTAACTATTACATTTCCTAACAAAACTAATATTTTCTAACAACATCCCAAGGTAGAAAACCTACATACCCATTCCTATGGTGTTTATGGGGAAAATATAATATCTCAAGATCGTTTGGAAATTCGCTGAGTATGCAGGTCTGCTGCGACGGGGGTATTATTGTTTTATTGCAGTTTATTGTGTTTATTACCAACATGCAGTTCGTTCATGAGCTATTCTCCAATAAGTCTTTCATAAAAGCATAGGCCTACTTGCAAAATGTAAATATTTTAGTGGCGCCAACTCAAGGAATCGCAAACTGGTCTCTAGACATTTTTGCAACTCCTTTCATTATTTATTTACAAATATCAACTTCCTTCCTTCTGCCAGAAATCAATGCGTTTGAAAGCGTAATTCCTTGTTTGCAGTGGTGCAATACTAAAACATGTTTGTTTTTAATCAACCGTTATTTTAGTTTAAATAAAAATTTATATGTTTATCTTTAATATGGTAAAGTTATTTTTAGGTGCATAAAATTATATGTTTTCAAAACTATATAGTACAGTAAAATTAGGGTTTTAGATCGGCAACTGATGTGCATTCCCAAAAATTTGATAAGAGCTTCTTTTAAGCACTATAATTAAAGATCCGATGAGTCCCCAGTAGTGGGGAATGGGGGCTTTTGGAACAGTTCAAGGTCACCCGAGCGATGACGTCATCGATGACGTCATCGAGGTCAATGACCTCATCGATGACGTCATCGATTGCATCATCGATGACGTCATCACCAATGACGTCACATCCATGACGTCACACCCATGACGTCACAGAAATGACGTGCTGATGACGTCATCACCCCTTACGTCACCAAGATGACGTCATCGATGTCACAAAAGGTCAAGGTCACGCTGAAACCTAAAATTTTTCGGCACTTTTGCTGTTTCTCGCACTACGCTCCGAGTTTCAGTCACAGTTACCATGACCTTGACGACTTGGAGCGAATTTGCGATGAGAAACAGCAAAAGTGCTGAGGAAACTTGAAGTTTGCAACGTGACTCTGCCTAAACCGTCATGTGACACCGCTCGGGTGACCTTGAACTGGCCCAGAAGCCCCCTTTAGACCAGTACTACAACCGCGATGTGCACCCTACGACAGACACCGAGCGACTGACTGTCCGGCCCCGCGCACTCTAGGTATATGGGAAGTGGTGGGGGAACTGCGATGACCTTGGAAAACTTGAAAATGTCAAGCTAGGTAGCACCGTTTTGGTGCTACCTTAAATTTTACATGTTGAAGTGTGATGACCTTGAGGTTGACTGTGAACCTGGGACTTAGGATTGTCTTTAACAGCTTGACGTTTTTGCCAGAGTTTAAGTATGGCGACCTTGAACTGGTTAAAATGAAAACTGCACAGTAGATTGCACAACATGGATGTGCACCCTACGACAACCGCCGAGCGACTGACCTCCGGGCCCTGCGTACTCTAGATATATGGGGAAGTGGTGGGGGAAATTTCAAGGTCATTCAAACGGAGTTTTAAAAAAGTCAAAGAGTAGAAAGACTACTCTTGTGAGTCTATACCGATTTCATTGATAGTGAGTGCTTCGGTATGCCAAGTTGATCTGTACTGACACGCTCCTAAATAATGTTTGCAAAAACCTGCAAAATGATTATTGCACAATTTGCAGCCAGTTAGCTGTTTTAGATTAAATTCAATGCAACGTTCAGGGCAACAAGTGTACTTATGCCCTTTCATCTGGTACACATGGAATGTCTTCAACATTGGTTTCGGCTTCTTCCAAGACTTGCACTTACACATGCACTGACCAAAAGCTTCACATTTTCTACAAGCCAGGCCATCCACCACATCAATGTCATTCGGCCATGAAAAACATTTTTGTTCGCAACAGTAGTTGAGTTGACTCTCCATGTTGCTGCGGTGAAGGTGCGCGATGAAATGATGCTGTAGTCAGTGAGAGTGCACCTTAAATAAACTCAGTGGAGGGGGAAAGGTCAAGGTCATTCAAACGGAGTTTTAAAAAAGATGACTAGTCGTCCTCCTCCTCCTCATCCGTCGTACGTGAAGAGCTGTCAGACGAAGAGCCCCGCGCAGGTGCTCCCCAGATGAAATGTATGTCTATTTGAAAGCGCAGGCCGGGATCTTGTACCATCAACTCCTTTAATCTATTACATACCAATTCCACTTTGTAAACATTGTTAATAATCAACACCCAAGGCTTCGGCTGAACATAACGTGTAGTTGAGTCAGCCTCGCAGACAGTTACATCTTTCGGTGATATTGGAGTGTATAAATGTGTAAAATCTTGTTGCTGAGGCTGGCTTGAAGTTGAAGGTTCTGTGCCGACCCTGGTTGCATCAAAATTCAAATCCATTCTACATTCAAGAGGTCCAGGGTTCCCGTTGAATACATAGAGTAATTTTTGATACAAGACTTCCACTTCTGTTGCATCTTGTAAATGAACGGTCCACCGCAAGGGAAATGCTTCGTCCGTAGTGGAGTGAACTTGAGAAAGAGTCCTGTCCGCCATGGTAGCTAAGCAAGGAATGAGGTGAGCTGCAGTCAGTTGTAACATTATCAAAAAGTAGAGGGGGAAATTTCAAGGTCATTCAAATTGGGTTTTAAAAAAGGAAGGAGTGGAAGGGGAAAGTTCAAGGTCATCCAAATGGAGTTTTAAAAAAGGAAAACCTAGAAAGTAACATTGAAATCTTCCAACTGATGGTGGCGAGCGTTTTCTTCTGCAACCTTGCCGACACATGTAACTATGCCGTACAGTATGAACAGTACAACCATGATAAGGCCGAACAACAAAAGATAGCCGTTTACTATCATGATATTTTCTGAGTGGATCTGCTTTCTTCTTATCGCCCTCTCTTGCATCCTCTTCTCTAACTCGTGTACGAAGTCACAGCATGCGTGAGGACATCTTTCATCTGTTGGTAGGTTAGCCATTGTTGATGTTGTAGGTTTGGCTGTTGAAGAAGGAATGAGGTATCTAATTATGTTGTCTCATGTATATGAACAGTGAAGTGGTGGGGGTAGCGAATCAGTGGAGGGGGAAGTTTCAAGGTCATTCAAATTGTGTTTTTAAAAAAAACACTATCTTGTTACTGAGCATATATGTCAGTAACAAGATAGGTGGCTTTGCTCTTTTTACTTCTTTAATATAATGAAGAAATAAACATATTCTACAATTGTAAGGACAAGGAAGACAACCGCTAGTCAGCTGAAGTAATCCAAGTTGTCTGGCTCGGTCTTCATCGACGCCGGTGAGGAAGCTGTCGTTGAAGAGGAATGTCCAGGCTCTTCCTTCGGCTGCCGAAGATTCCGTATATTGCAAGCGTAGACTTGCACGTTTATACGGTAGCCTCTTGCCACCATCAGCTGCAACTCCTTGTACAAGTCGTTCAGCTCCTGTTGCGTTTTGATCGTCACCTCCTCATAGCTGGCACAGCTTACGTTCAGAGACATACTGATGTTGTTCGGTTGGCTGCTGGAGTTGAAATGAAGACGAGGCACAGCGCTTGGAGGTATATGAAAAAGTGGTGGGGGTGTTTTGCATTCAAGCAGGTTTGACTTGTAGCGTGGTGGTGGGGGTAACTGTGAAATGCAAAGGTCAAAGGTCAAGGTCACCCGCGAAGTTTAAAAAAAAAATGCAACATATCAATATGTGACAAACTTCACATATTGATATGTTGCATTTTTTGTCTTTTTGTATTCTTTTTTTCTTTTTTTGTCTTTTATGGTTTATTTATTTATAAAACATTACAATAACATATGTACAACAGTAAAACTTAAATCTAACACTGCTGCTTGTCGGCGATGTGGATGGTCAACTCGGTGGAATTGCTACCCGTGCAACCGTGGGAAACCAGGTAGAGACAGCCGGGTTGGATGGAGCGCAGATCCTCGTTCTGGAGGAGATGGACGAACCGTTTCGGCAGGTAGACTTGGAACTTCGGCTCATCCCCCGGAGTGAATGGTGCCTCGCTAAGACTGCAGCAGATGGCCTCTCCAACTGTAGTCTCCATCTTCTTCATGGCGTGGATAATGTAGTGCTTCTCGTCTTTAAGTTCGGAACACTTCTTGACGGGTAGTATGGTAGATTTGGAGTGAGCATTGAACTGCTCAACCAAAGTTTGCAGGAACTGGTGAGATGCCATGGTCAAGTTATAGATCGTCTTCTTCGTCTTCTTGCTGGGAGATGTTGTCGTCTCGGAATCTCGAGTAATACTCATGCCAGGTCCCGGTCTGCTCCTCACTTATATAACCCCCGTTACCCCCACCACTCCCCATTTCCCCACTTTGAAGGTAAGATGCGAGTTTATAGGCGTTTTTTAAAGCGCAATGTCTATCTTTTTCATGTTCTGGACTTTTAGTACAAATACAAACATTTTCCATCGTATACTTGTAGTTTTTATCCAAATCCACATCATTAACCGGAACATGAGTAAATCCTTCGATCCATCTTTTCTTTTCCAGCCCCTTTGTGTAAATATTGGTAAACTTGTCTGAAAAGTGATGCATAATGTGATATAAGTCCGTGTAACTTGTAAAACCATCATACCAATCGATATGATGGAAGTGTTTTGAAATCCATCTGTTGGTAGTAGCGGCTTTACTAGTTAAAGATGAATAAGAACATGGTGGTTTAAATAAAAACGAATAAGGAACACTTGTATTGATGTCGAAAAACACAAGTTCTTTTATGATAAATCTATCATCATTACCCCGAAACGCTTGGAACTCAATTATACCAGGTTTGGACTTTACTTGTTCTTCTTCCTTGTCCATTGCGAAGATCACTCGTCTGCTCATGACGAAGTCCAAAGGTCAACTGATTTCCACACCACGGTAGGTACGACTTTTATACCCGGCCGTACAGTTGTTGGCGCGTTGGTGTATATTTAACGTGGGCACCGTCCCCGGTAGGCCTAACCCCACAAAGTGTTTGATATTGTTTTAAAAATTAACCATTGCTGTGTAGTTAATTGTCATTTAGGTTTCCATCTTTACATTTTCCTTGTTTTCATTTTCATCACTAACACTTGATTCTTCTCCTCCTTCTTCTTCCTCTTCTTCACGTTTTACTGATTTCTTATGTAGTTGAGCGTACTTTTCCAATTGTCTCCACATTTGTACTTCATGAGGAACCCTATTGAATATAGAAGTATCTACAGGTCCGTACAATATAGGTGCGTCCGGTTGTTTGTCCAAAGTGTCTTCCAGATAATCTTTAATAATTGAACTTGAAAACACCAGTTGTCTCAAGTATCTCGTTATTGGTTCAGTTGCAGAAGTTAGAATAAAAAACTCTTCTCGATTAAGTTGAATCTTGTTATCATGTCTTGTTGTGTCTCTAAACCGCAACTGATGATCACCACGATGTTTAACAATATCGATTTCCACATTTGAATCCAAAAGGCCTACTCTTGTCTTTCTTCCAAACATGTTACTACTTAAATAGCATTCTAGCAGATGCAAGTGTTTCATAAACGATTCCCAAGCAGTGTCCGTAAACAAAATCATTTTGGGTCCATGAGTTAAAATTACAGTAGGGGAATAATCTGTAGATTTCATAACACCGATTAAAACACTTTTGTCCAAACTGGAAGAGATTGGGTAAAATATTCGCAAGAATACCTCACTTAATATGTTAGGAGAAATATTATCTTCAATATCCCTTTTTCAACATTATTACTGGCGTGGAGTTGTCCGCAAGCGTTGTGTTCATCTCCCTCCGGTTGACCTTGAAGATCTAAAAAGTCGGATATCTCCTTCTCAATATCTACTACATTTTCTTGTGTACCACTAGGAGAAGCCATATTGAATAAGATGCTACCCATACAACAACAGGCAACAAACTGATGAGGAGCGAGCTGAACGCTCTGCTTTTATACTCGCGGAATGCATTGGAATGTAGGAAAACCGGTCTTTTACAATACATTTTTAACAATTCCAGTTAAAGGTGTGTATGTTACGATTTTATCATGTAGAATTAAACAGTATGCAGTTGTATTAGCCGGTATAAGCGCGTTGAATTCCATTTCTATTTTTATATCTACACTTGATGATTTTACCGATTCATTTTGTTTAGAACAATCGATTACAACTATAGGGTAACCATCTAAGTATTTTACTGGTGATAGTAAAGGTGCATTCGTTTTACCATAATATGAACTTTGGAATCTTGCATACATATCGTACAATATGCTGTACTTTTTATTAGCGAATGACACATTTAAATTATCGTATGGAAAAAATTGTGAATTTAAATAAACTTTAATATTTTTCAAGTTGCAATGATCAAATTGGCCTGCATGTTTGGTGATGGTGTCTCTTCTGCCTGTTTGTAAACCAAATATAATATACCTGGCTCGTTCCACATAATTAGATGTTTTAACAGTCCAAGTGTGACGATCCGTAGTTGGCAAGCTGGGATGTTCATGAAATTCCCAACTTCTAAAAGGAATTACAATATCACGATCAGCGTTTAACTTTCTTAGTAGTAGCATTCTATGCTCATCAGCTAATTTAACATGTGGAACTCGCCATACAATTTTGTCTAATGTTAATTTCCATTCCAAAGCTGCATCCGTTGTACCGTTTGGAGCTTTAATAATGTCTTTATCGTTAGAAGATCTCAACAAAACTAATTCTTGTTTAACATTTAATATAATTTTTCTATAGTCTTCAGCAAAACAAAGCAACAAACGTAATGGAATATGAAAATCAAAATTTCCATTTGTATCTGGAGTGATTGTGTCTTTTTCAGGTAAAACCCATCCTGCAGGTTGTATTAAATTGGTTTCATTAGGTGATATAGATGTTAATCCCTTTAAAGTTGTTGCAATACCTACTTTTTTAGTGGAATCAACTGTTACACCTGATATTTCATATCTAATTTCATCAAACAGGAAAGCCATAGGATTATTTATAAATGGAACTGTTGTACCAGTAGTAGTACCGTCCTTTTTAGTAACTTTTCCTTCAATATACAAGTAACTTTCACATGGTAGTGTGTAAATGTCTTGATTTTGTATAGGAATACGGATTTCATCGTTATTGTTTAATTTTGATGAAGTGTAAGGGTTGTGGGTGTGATATTCTTTTTCCCATAGGGTTTCGTCGAATGTCGGACCCTGCGCTATATCCAGTATATCCATAATCGGTTAATTTTAATCCAATTCTCTCTAAGAAACGAATGTTCTCGCGTGTTAACTCCTCCACAGCTGAAGAGCTACTAATGCGGTTTCCCGTAGGTTGTTCGCTTTTAAATGTTAAACCCATGATTTTGTATTAAAGTGTTGATTTTAAATGTAATCTAACCGTAATAGGCTCTTCTCGGAAATCTATCAAGTTGCCGTCTTGATCCAATACGTTCAACACGATGTCTGAAATGAAAGTGGTGTTCAACGGTAGATATACCAGGTTTTGTGGCTTTTCAACAATTTTAAATCCAGGCGGTACACTGGGGTAAAAAGTATGTATTATATGAGTATTTGCTCCATCTCTGTAAGCTCCTTGTATAATGTTACAAGTTATGTCTATACTATTGACTTTTAATATTGTTACAGTTTGTTTACCAGAATGTGTTTTATTTGGTTCTAAAATTGCTCCATCTTTGGGAAATCCTAATAAATCACCAATTGAGTTGGGCTTAGTAAAATCGATATAATATTTTGAAGTAAGCTCAGCTTTCATTGTATTGTTATTACCTTTTAGTGTTATATTGTCTTTTCCCATTTTATTTTGCAAAAATTCATTAATATGATCAATTTCATAAGAACCTGTGGGTAAACTGCACTCTTCTAAGTCTGTAAACTTCCCACTGGCATCTTTTCCTTTATAATAATGCAATAAGTTATTTTTACCTTCTGTAACATTCGGAATAGAGTTGTAAGTTGTAAAATCCAACAGTGCTGCCTCCCAAAATCTTCCTTTTTGCAAGCGTAACGCTGGAAAAAGGATGCTTCGTAAAGTGGACGATTTTCCCGTTAATGATACTGTATAGGAAGACATCTCAATAGTGACTGATACTTTTAGCTAGAAATTCCAAACATAAATGACCGCATATTGAAGTGTTATCAGGTTGTTCTCTTTTATAGTTGTAATATATGTTTTTAGCAGATTTAAAGTAATGTTCAAGTTCTTTAGGTGGTGGCAAATTTCCAAAACTATCAAAATAATATACATTGCTATTTAGTTTCTTATTACACACCCAATGGGTGCCGGGCCCTTCAGTATTATCCAAATTTATGATTCCAGTCTCATTTTTCCATATTTTCTTTGGTAAACTGTCTTTCATAAATACTCCGCGGAAAAATGGTATTTTTAAACAGGAAATATATTTAAATAATTCAACATTAGTCAACACTTTATGTGGTATAACCAATTGATTTCTTTTATTCAATATGCACGATACGGTCTTAGGTATAGACCAGCCCCGTTTTTTACCATTGACCATATTGTCGGTTTTTTGTTATTTTTCCTCGGAGAACGTCTTTTTAGTCTAATATTACCACCATGTTTCCTCATGGTTGATCCTTTTTTACTCTTACCCCTCCTTTTTCCACCTCCTACCGCTGTTTTAGCCTTCATACCTGCTGTTACCGCTAAAGCTGCTGCTTTTTCCGCAATACTAGCGTCACTAGACTTTACTCGTTGCCAAGCTATATTCGCTAGCTTTTTATCAGCGATTGACCTATTTTTTGAATCGGTAAACGTGGAATATGCGATATCGTGATCTTTACAAGCCTGATCTAACTTATTTATGCCTGGATCACCTCTTTCCAGTCGTTTTTTCAATTTAGTTCCTGGTCCACAATACTGATAACCTCCCGGTATATGAAATTCGTATGGTAAAGCGTCTATTGCTCTATTTACGATAGATCCTACTGGAATACGATTTAAAGCTTTACTTAACAGAGAAACCGCTGTGGACGTGATACCGCCTCCTTTCCGTATACTGTCTCGATATGGACTGATGTGCTGGAATGTCATTATTGTCCTTTTATAATCGAAATGTACAACTTATGTGTTAACTCTATGACGAGTTGGACATAAATGAGGTCGTTTATTGCGTTCTTATATTATATATCAATATCACCCCAATCTGATGATCTAAACTTTTGCGTATTAGGGTTAATAAAGTATTTATTAAAAATTTCCTGTTTAATCCAATTACCTCTCTCGGATTCAGACACCCAATTACCCCAACGTGTACGGGTTGCAATAATATTGAACATATCAAATAATGCATTTCCTAAAACTTTAATAAGAAAATTAACAGTGACAGCATTATCCACATGTTGAGGGTCTTTAAGTTCTGTAATACGTTTATTATTACAAGTATATACTTTATGGTCCTTTAATGAAGTTGTTATAGCCTGTCCTACAGTTGCAGCATCATTTGGATCACTTCCTTGTTTTAAATTACCTATTTTCTTATCATTTGCATTAAAAATATCACCAGTTGGTTTATCTAATATCAAAGATTGACTAACTACAACACAATCGAAATCGTTGGTACCAGGAGATACGTTACGTATTTTTTTAAACCTACATATGTAAGGTTCATCATTGTATGGATTAGAACATATAGTTTGTGCTACAACTGGAACATCAAAGAATTCTGTACCCATACCTATATATGATAATTTCTTTCCTTTACCATCCCAAGCATTATTCTTTTCTTCAAGTAATGTAAACTTTTCATTTCCCTGCACAAATACATCCCCTTTTCGCGATACTACTTGGTCTTGTTTTACAAATCCAGATGTTTCTTTTTTTAAAGTTTCCTTCATTTGACCCACCGTTGCTCCATCTGTTGGTGCCGAACCATCTTTTACATTTGCTAAACAATTACCAAGACAATCGATAACTCCCACATCATGTATGACACAATGATCTTTTATATATTTGAGGTTTACAGCATCATTTTCATTTTTTGGATAACCTATATCGTTAATAACAAATTTATAAAAAGAAAATCCATCTTTTGTCTTTTCAGGTATCAAGGAATGTAAATAGCGTCTATTTACGCTGTCTTTTGCATCTTTAGGGTCATCTACGTTGGATATACGTTTATTGTTAGCACTATACGTTTTCCCATTGAGTTTTAACGTATTTTTTAATTCAGATGACAAATAACCTTTGTTTATTGCATCACCGTTTTGATTTAGTTTACCAACGTTGATGATTCTATGATCTTCTGCGTCATATGTGTTATTTTGTAGTCTTAATGTTGGCGATATCTTTTCCTTTAATATTTTTAAATTTATTGCATCGTTTTCATCCGTAGGATCTTTTATGTTTTTTAACCTTTTATTACTCATATCATAATCTCCATCAGGTGTTTGTGGTAAACCAGCACTTCTTTTTAAACTATTCGCATAATATAACCCATCCGAGGAGTAACGTCCGAACTTGTCGACACTCATGGTGCAACTGAATAGTATTCTAGGGAGTAACGCATTTTTATGAGATTACCCCACGGTTTCGGAGTTCATCCACTAAAGCCACCCATTCGTTTTCCAATCCAGTATGACCCGCTTCTTTAGCTTCATGTATTAGTTTCATTCTATCCACCAATTTATTGATATTATTGTAATAAATCACATTTGTGTTATATAGTTTCTTCATTAAACCTGTACCTGTAACAGATTTGTTTCTTTTTCTTGGTTCTGGAGCACTTATATCCAAAGTGGATGACACACACCTTCGTTTTACAGGTTTTCTTGGCATTATCGGCATTGGTTGTCTTCTCGTTGTTGGTATTAACTTGGATACAAATTCTCTATATTTTAAAGACCTAGATCTAAAAACTGGTTGGTCAGCTAAATATTTTCTCCTGTATGCATTGGTGTGTTCCAAAATCTGTTTATATGCTTCCATGTCTTCTTCTTTAACTAACAATTCTAAAGGCTTTTTTTCAAATAATAATTCAAATAATCCTCTTGTGCCCTTATATCTTTGATTACCAACAATAATATTATCATCTTCATCAATGTTTACCGGGCTATTACCAACCATTAAACCTTCTTTTGTTAATCTTACTCCATAACTATGGTAGTTTTTATTAGGATTTATTCCAGCTAACATTTTTATCATGTATTTCCTTCCTAAAGGTCCTTTGTTATGAATGTTTTCACCCAACAAGCTTATGTTTGACGGACCTTCCCTTGCTTCTTCTTCTTTTTCCTCTTCACTAGCAGTTGATACATCTTCATGTCCTCTTTTAGCTTTTACTTCATATAATTCTCTTATACCACTATAGTCTGGAGTAGTATAACTTGCCTGAACTTTTCTGAATTAATTAGCAAGCTGCCAGCGGTTCTAGGAATCGCTATTTTGCAGATGTGCGGGAGCGCAGGCGGCGCGCGCGCGGGCAGGCAGTCGGGCGCGCCGAGGCGGGCGCGGAGCGCGGCCAGGGTTTTCGCTGCCTGCACATTTTGAACTGTATATGCTGTTTGTGAAACTGTTAAATTTGAGTCGCCCACCGCACCGACCGTGGTGTGCAGGGCGAGGAGCCGTTCGCTCCGACAGGTTTTGAAGTCTCGCAGGTGGAATAAGGTTTTGTAAGAATCGTGTGGATCCCGCCGCAGGGCGGTCGCACAGTGCTGGTTTTCTCATAGTGCCTGAACTGAGATTGAAAGCTGGCTGAGGAGTACGTGGCGGGAGCGCAGGCAATGGGTGGCCGCCGGTTTGCTGCCGTGCTGCAGCGTTTTGTATGAATCACAGTATTGCGGTAGGTTATGGATCCCCCGGTGTTCGGCGGACAGTCGAAACTGGTTTCCGCCGGCGGGGAACTGTAGTTTGTGTCGGCAAATATGTAACTCGGCCGATAGCCGCGGCGCGGACCGGTTGTCGCGGTAGGTCGGTGTAGGTCCGGCGAAACTTGGGCGAGGAGCGCGGTCAGGCGCTGCCTGCAGTTGTAGGCTCAGCGCTGTCGCGGGTGTGGTGGGTTCCAAAATAAAAATAAATGAGTAGATATTATTGTTTTTTATTTTGCAATTACTATGATCTAACAGAGTACAAGTCGTTATATGACGAATTTTGTTGAGTATAACACGTTCAAGTATACCTTCCATTTTACGTATTTTTTGTTGGAAATGTAAATGATCGGTGTTTGGTCTTCTGTCTTCTTCGCGGTTATCAAATTAGTACATGGTGAATAGTGGATTGGCAAAGGTGACTTTTAAGCGCGACAGCATTTGATTAAATCCGATTCGTAGATATCAGGCGTATTGCCGAAGCGCATGTAAAAGTGATCTTCGTCGCAGTTTTTAGCTTTGTTGTTTTTGGTATCCTTCAATCGTTGATCCCTCCCTATTTGCATGTTGAAGCGAATTAACTTGCAGAAAGGTGAATTGTAGTCATGGTCCGCCATTGGGTTGTCGTCTTCTTCCCATTTGCAAAGAACTACTCCACAATAAACGCATTTTGTAGCATCAACAGTGGAATGTACGCGGACAAATCCCGCCTCGGCGAGATCTTTAACTGTGGGCGTTGGTTGTTTCCAGTCGAAGAAGGTTTTCTCCCTTATGCTCGGTTTGTTCATATCCAGTAGATCCGCATTTTCCGCACACCGCTTGGCAAGTTGTGACGCGCGGTTGAGAGTGCAAATGAACCCTGGAGCGTTCAGGTGATGATAAAGACATTGGCGTGATTCTTCTTCTGGCAGTGCGTCGACTGGCGGGGTGTATGTTGTACTTCAGGGCCTGCACCCCTAGAACTGGGATGTCCACTACCCAATCCCAGCTCGAAGTACTGAGTTGGGTAACGGGCGTGGCTCCCTTTATCAACTGAAGTAGGGCAGCTTCGGCTGTTCCGAGCCCTGGCGGAGGTGGCCTTGTGTCAATCGCGCGCTTACTGGGTGTCTCACTCCAGCCTCCCCCCAAAAGGGAGGGAATGAGTCAGGATGTCGGGGATCTGGGGCTTCCGTGCCTTTCGGGTACGGTTGCAGTGCAGCCGGCGCCTTTGGCGTGCGGGTTTCCAGTGACCTAGTTATTCCGCTTGGGATCCACCCATGACCCAAGTAAAACCTAAAATGGGGACCTCGGGATTCGGCTCAAGCCCCTGGCTTCGGCCAGTCCGGATATTGGGTTGGAATCGAGGGGGCAGAGGTTGTCGGTATGCTCGGCACACAGCTTCGGCTGTGGGGGGCCCTCCAGCCTTATCTGGGGGCGTTGCTCACAAACGAAAGCTGAGAAGTACCATGGGTAGTGGTGCCACTGTCACTCACAGCGGATGGTCATTTTGGGTCACCGCCGGCTGAGTACCACAGGCCTAGTGAATTCCGGGTTTTGTGGGGGTCTAATCCGCCTTAATGTGATTTGGGACAAATGTTCCATAACTCCCTTGGTCGCAAGACTGGTCCGGTTGAGGCTAATGCCAGGTACGGACTACCCGTGAGGGTAGGGGGAGCCAATACGAGGTTACCTCGTAGAGGAAAACTCAGACGAAAAGAAAAAAGAAAAGTGCGTCGACTTCATCGCACGGTTCTCCGTATTCGTTAAGCTTTAGTATGGCGGGAAAGAGTGGTTTTTTAGCGATTGGCGGGCAACCGAGATCCTCCAGACTGAAAACCACTCGCCTAGCGTTGAATAGGTTCTCTAAAGTCGTGGCTTTTTCCAAATCCGGTGCAAAGAGAAGTTGAAAGGGTGAACAAATACTGTTCAGTATCGGCATTAAATCTTCATAGTTACTGAAGCCATTGCAAAATTCCAAACCGTGATAGTGTCTGCTCAGCCAAGTGTTGTGGCGATCAATGTTGCATAAGCCGTTATAATAATTATCCAAATCCTTAGGCGGTTTGAATATCCAATGCTGTGTCAATCCGGATTCAATGTCCGCCACAGTTAACTCTTTGATAATGACATCTTTGTTTTTGCCTATAAAAGCGCTGAAATCGATGACTGCTTTCATGGTGCGGCGGTGGCTCCCGGAGTTCGAATGAAGACGAGCAGAGCGGCGTCGGTTTTATAACCGGTGGGCGGGGCTTAGTTGTTGAGTCTCACCTGATTGGTCGAGGGATTGTAGGTGAATGATTTATCGTGAATAATGAGACAGTAGGCTGCCGTGTGTTCTGGAAAGTCTTTCGAGGCTTCGAACTCCAATCGTATTGTCTACGGGTGCTGACTTGATTGACTCGTTTTGCTTTGAACAGTCAATAACGACCATTGGGGCGTAATCTTTAAAGTCATTTTTCGTCAACAGAGGACGCGGTGGGGTATTGTAATACGAGTCTTGAAATCTAGTGTACATGTCGTAAAGTACGGCAAAACGATTTTTTGAATAATCTAGTTTTAGGTCATCATAAGGATAGTTGATTGAATTGAGATGTAGTTTTAAGTTTGTCAGATCGCAGTGATCGAAATGAGAAGCGTTCTTTTTTATTTCGTTTTTCCTGTTAGTTTGAAACGCTACGATCACATGCCTTGGCTTGCTTAGTTGACTGGCGGATTTTACCGCCCACGACTGCTTTTCCGCTTTAGGCAGTGCTGGGTATTCGTACAGTTCCCAACTCCTGTACTCCACCGGGATACTCGTGCCGCGGTTGAGTTGTTTGAGCAGAGCGACTTTTTGTTCATCACTTAGTGTAACGTAAGGAATACGCCAGCAGAGTTTGTCCAGTGTGACTTTGATGTTTTCAACGTTTGTGTCTGGCACCGCGGGAGTACCCGTGGCGGGACCCGGTAGCCATTGTACGGCGTTTTTATCATTTGACGATCTAACAAGAACCAATTCGAGTCGAGCGTTAACAATCATCTTGGTGTAATCCTCGGCGAAACCGAGAAGGCTGCTTAAGCGTACGCAAAAACTGAAATTCCCTTGAGCGTCAATCACATGATCTGCAAGCCTTGAGCCGATTTTTTCATAAGAGTCGACCCAACTTGAGTTGGCCATGCACTTGAGAGTGTCATTGTCAAAAGAGGCATAACCCTTTAAAGTGGAAGTTAAACCTGGATATCTTGTTTTGTCCACTTCTAAATTATTGATTTCCAATCTAATTTCGTCGAACAGATGGGCAAATGCGTTGTTTACAAATTTCGTTCTGCTAGGCGCGGCGCTGCCATCCTCTTTCAAGAGCTTTCCTTCCACGTAGATGTAGCTCATTGATGGGACCACGCAAATGTCCTGTTGCTGTATAGGGATTCGTATTTCATCGCTATTGTTGAGCGTCATGGAGGCGTACGGCAAGTGAGTGTGCCATTCCATGTGGTTGACCGTATCGTCGAACGGAGTACTCAACAGAATATCTTGAACATTCATTATTGTAATAGTGTGAAGCCAAGAGAGCGTAAAAATCTCTTATTTTTCGTTGTTAATCGTGTGACAGGCAGACGACTACTAATGCTGCGGACCTTTTTGTTTGCCAATAAATAGGAAGGTCTTTTGGACCAATTTTACATGAAGCCCATATTACGTGGGTCTTTGTCTCAAATGCAGACGCACAGTGATTCGTTCACTTTGAAAATTCACCAGTTGTCCGTCCTGATCGACCAGTTGCAATGTAATGTTGTCGATAATGTTTTTCGTGATGGGTAAATATACCACAGGTGAAGGTTCTTCTATCAACTTGAACCCTGGACTCACACTCGGGTAAAACTGAAAAATGGAGTGCGCCGACTGTCCGTTTATATAGGAACCTGTTGCTATGTTACAATTTACAAAAATGGAATTCACTTTAAATATGTCTGTTACCAAGGCTGCACTAGTCTTGTGATTGGCTTCGATTTTCTCCTTTTTGAATCCAAACAGCCGACCTATAGAGTTTTCAGGTGTAAAATCAATGGGAAAATTACACTTGATAGTGGTGTGTAATGTATTGTTGTTCGTTGTCAACTGTATGAAAAGTGTTTTGTCCACTTTTGACAGCATGTGTTGTAAGTATTCCGCAATGTCGGATACCTCGTACGTCCCTGTTGGGATAACAATTTTTGAGCCCTCATTATAATGAAAAGTGTTATTAGTCTCGTCCACGTTCGGTATGGAATTGTAAGATTCAAAATTGAGCAAGCCAATTTCCCAAATATGGTTTTGATCGAGTTCCACTGGTGGGAAAAAGTCGGCAGACAGAGTGGACTCTGTGCCTGTAAAAGTGAACGTCAAAGACATGACTGAACGTGAAAGTAAAAACGCAATGTACTTTATGTATCCCATTTATTGAGCAAAAATGCCAAACACAGTTGGCCGCAATTTTCACTATTGGAGTTGACAAATTGATAGGCGGTGGTGTTGTGAGAAATGTAGTTCCCCTTGAGGTAGCGTTGAATCTCGCAAGGAGGTCTAAGATTGCCATAGCTGTCGAAGTACTCTACCAGTTTACCAGTTTTCCTAAAACAAACCCAGTGAGTGCCGCGACCGCTGCTGTTGTCTAAATTCACGATGACCGACTCCCTGTATCTCGGCCGATTAGGCAGAGCGTCGCGCATGAAAACACCTCTGAAATGCGGTATCTCGAGCTCGCGTGCCAGCCTCACGAGATCAACGTCGTACAGCGCCCGTTTGGGCAGGTGCTTTAGCAGTTTTTTGGATATTGCATGTACGGTTTCATGTAAAGACCCAATCCACCTTTCTTGTGCGGTCTCAGATAAAGTCCCCTGCCTTTGCGCAACGCGATGGCTTCCATAGTTTCGTTGTGCCTCTGCATTTCGGCCAACTTCTTTTTTGCATCTCTCGTTTCATTTATGGCTTTGGCCACCCCGGCGGCGCCTCCTGCCAAGCTGCCCAACGCGCTCAGTCCGGCGAAAATCGGCAACAGCGGCAGGACTCCACCGGACTTTGGTAGTGGCAAGACTCGCGCACCACCGCTGCCCACCGATTTACCCTTTTTGAATTTTCTCACAGCTTTCAACGCTGCCAAAGTGGCGTTTCGCAGCTTTCGCTTATCTAGCGATTTGGACGACTTAATACCTTGGCATTTGATGGCCTTACGAGCTTGTTTGATTGCATCACCCAAAGTGACACGTCTGCTTTTCCTCTTCATGACTGTCTCCGTGAACGACCGACGCCGTACTGATGGTCTCTTATAAATACGAATCTCTTTTATGTTGTGCCCTCAGTTGAACATAATTATTGAAACTATGAAGTTTGAAAAACAACGTGAAATGTTTACTGTCAACGAGAACTTGGACAGTTTAGCCGTTGGCGATCATACGAAGGCGGCGGTAAAAAGACACGGTCCACTGTTGCCAGACTCGATACGGGGAATCATCACTGGTCCTTCAAACTGTGGCAAAACCCAGCTGATGTTCACCCTACTTACAGACCCGAAAGGCTTAAAATTTGCAAACTTGTATGTGTTTAGTAAATCATTGCAACAACCGAAATATATGTTGTTGTCTCGTATAATTGGTAACATTCCCGAGATTGGCTACTATACATTTGAAACCTGTGATGAAGTGGTAAATCCCAGTGAGGCAAAACCAAACTCTATATTCGTGTTCGATGATGTAGCTTGTGATAGTCAAAATCACATGAGAGCTTATTTCAGTATGGGTCGGCATAAGGGTAAAGATTGTTTTTACCTCGCACAGTCGTACACTCGAATACCGAAACACCTTTTAAGGGATAATGCTAATTTAATAATAATATTCAAGCAAGATGATTTGAATATTAAACACATTTACGAGGATCACGTAACTAATTCCGACATGAGTTTCAACCAATTCAAAGAGCTTTGTTATAAATGTTGGAATGAGGATCGACACGGTTTTGTGGTGATCAGCAAAGATCACGAATTGAACAAGGGTCGTTACAGATGTGGCTTTGACACTTTTATAACAGATATAAATGATGGATCGTAGGGTAGAACCTATAGTCACTTGACGATCATGGACAGAAGAGGTAGAAAAAACGTAAAACGGAAGAGGAAAAGTGGAAACGTTTTAGCTGTAAAGGAGGAAATAATTAAACTTACGAAAAGTGTTCGCAACAAATATCGCGATTTACAGCGGAACGTGGAGGATGTCGAGCGATATTTACAAGCTTCCGCTAAGCCTTTGGTCAGTCCGCTACAGAAATCCGTCGCCGAGAGTATTAAACAATCGATGCCGGTGATCAAAGAGGAAATAATTAAAAAAGAACGCGGCGACGAAGCGGTTGACGTAAAAGAACGCGAAGCGGTTGACGTGTCGACTCAGACAGAGACTGATTTGGTTGAACAGTATTTGAGACAGTTGGCGGCCGACCGCAAAAATATAGATACGACGTACGGCGTCAGAGTTGATGGGAAAGGTGGAACATTGTTGGGTGACAGTGCTATTTCATTTACCAGATCAAAGGTGTTGTTGAAAGATCAAAGATTCGACATCACACCTGGACTCATGGAATTACTATTCAAGCGAGTGCCTAAGAAAGAGCTAATCGAGTCTCGTGATATACAAGTTTATAAAAAGATGCTTTTAATGACCAATGCCCATAGGCAAATGTATTCTGCTGAAAAACCCATCAATGCAAACAAAGGTAAAAAATATCTTTATGTAATACAAAGTATGTTTGCGGAGCCCGCCCAGCCTACCGCCTCTGGCAGCGGTTTGGATAGTGTTAAAAATGTAAACACTTTGGTGAATCGTCTTAGATTGTTGGTGATGTCGGAAAACGCCGGTCACACGGGACATTCAAAAGAGTTTGCTGAAATAGTTGATCTTTTGCGATTGTATAAAATCATACGATGATGGAAGAAAAGGAGAAAATAATTGACGAACTTCATAAACAGGCGAGAAAACGATTCCCACGGCGGAGTGTCTATGTAAAAGGATTTGACGACTTGTGGCAAATTGATTTAATTGACATGCAAAACTATGCTAAAATCAATGGAGGATATAAATACATATTGACTGTAATTGATGTGTTATCAAAGTACGCTTGGGCTAGTAGTCTTCGTGACAAATCGGCGAGTACTGTGACGGCTGCCATGAAAAATGTTTTACTTAAAAGTAAACCGCGAACGCCCAAGAATATACAGTCTGACGACGGGAAGGAGTTTTTCAATAAACAATTTTCCGCTTTGATGAAACAGCACAACATAAACCACTATAGCACTTTTAGTCCGTTGAAAGCTTCAGTGGTGGAGCGTTTCAATCGCACTATAAAGACGTGGCTGTACAAAGCGTTCGGCGTGCAAGGAACATATGTGTGGAGTAAAAATGGACTTTTAGACAAACTGTTGGCGAAGTACAACGCGCGAGTACATCGTTCGATCGGCATGAGACCAAAGGATGTGAAACGAAAACATGAGAAAATGCTGGTAGAAAAGTTAAACAATCGTGTTGTGGTGAAAGTGAAAAAACCTCGTTACAAAGTCAACGATGTGGTAAGGATTTCCAAATTTAAAACACAGTTTGAGAAAGGTTATACGCCTACTTGGACTACTGAATTGTTTATCATAGACAAGGTGCGTCGCACTAAACCTCATGTGTACATGCTACGTGACGTTTATGGTAACCCTATTCGCGGAGCGTTTTATGAGGCTGAACTTCAAAAGACCAACTAACTATCCGGACACGTATTTAGTGGAAAAAGTGTTGAAAAGAAGAGGCAATAAAGTTTTTGTGAAGTGGCTAGGTATTGAGGAGAAATCTTGGATATAAAAGTGCGGTTGTACAGAGCGGGGTTGTCAGAACACTATGAGACACCATACTATAGACAAATTCGGCCGAATGGCTTTCCCTACGCGACGTGGGGACGGACAGGAACAGCTAAAACTCGCTTTGGACGGCACACATTATGATGTACGCAATAAAAGGCTAAGATATGTTGCTGAACCAGAAGAGCCACACGACAGTGTTAACAAAAGATATATTGAGGATAATTATATTTCAAAAGTAGATTTTAATAGTAAAATTGGCTTTCTAAGAGCGGCTTTGGAAAGTGATTTTGTTTTAAAACCAGACCTTGAAAACAATTATGTTCCAAGAAGTGATTTTGAAAGTAAATATGTTTCCGCTTTAAGTCAATTAGAAAATCGGGTTGCGAGTCTCGATACACGAGTAACTCAATCGATAACAGATTTAGAAAATAAATGTCAAACCACAAATTTGGAAAATCGGCTAGCAGCACTCGAGACACGAGTAACTCAATCGATAACAGATTTAGAAAGTAAATGTCAAACCACAAATTTGGAAAATCAGGTAGCAGCACTCGAGACACGACTAATTTGCTTGATAACAGATTTAGAAAAACAGGTGAAAACGCTCGAGGATCAAGTGAATAAGTTGAGACTGACTTGTTTACAACTGGACACACAGCCATACCCTGTATGGGATTGCAATGGATTTAGAATGGCAAACTTGGGAGCCGCAATAGAATTAAATGATGCCTCCAATTTGTCTCAGACATGTCGATATGATGAATCTGTGGGTAATTTCAGATGTGGAACGCGTACATTTAATCTAGTCGAGAACAGTGCAAATGCGCCAGTTTTAGTAGCTGGAGTAACACCGAATAACAATAACGTATTTTACTTCTACGGTATGGATAGAGAGTTTGTCCCCACTACTTCGTTGAGGTTTTTCGAAGATAGAAAAGAAATATATGACTACCGGGGCAGACGATTGAAGTGGGATTCAAATGGGAATATTGACCTTGTTCCTTGAACGCGTTCAGACTGGTTGCCACGCGACTGGTGGAGGGGAAGCACTCGCGGCGCACTGTTCATTGTGGTCGTGACCTTGTACCTTGAACGCGTTCAGACTGGTGCGGCTGGTGGAGGGGGAAGCACTCGCGGCGCGCAGTTCATTGAGGTCGCGCGTGCACGATGGAGTCCGCCGCGCCAAGTATACCCGCGCCTCGTAAGGATATCAACAAGTTGAAACGTAAACGTTCGCAATCAGTGTCGGCGTCGGCTAAGCGATGTAGACCTGCCACGGAGGACCAAGAAGCAGCTATGAACCTGGAAGCAATTTTAGCCGATCTAGACGTGTTTAATCCTCCACCACCCAAGCCACAAGTTCACTACTACACGACCCAGCAACCCGAAGTGCGGCTAGCAGAACCGGCGCCGCCCCCTCAATATACATACGAACCTGCGGCTCAACAGCCAAAATTGTTACTTAGACAGATGTACAGATTGTCAAACCAGGCGGATGCAGTTATCGGTTTAGAGTCCACCGGCAGTTTTAATTCTTCAATATATGTAGTTAATACAAAAACATGTATAAAGTTCACCTTGGAAGATCTACTGAGTCTGCGAAATGTCGCTGTGATATTGGACACTTATTTTAACAATGAAACAAACTTTGTAAATTTTTACTTTGATACTGTGCTTATTAAGCCTGTCAGTGGTGGAACTATTGGCACTTCAAACTATCAAGTGAGGAAATTGCCCCATCGCTCATCACTGGAAGAAGCCGACAGTCTATTGTGTCAATCTTCCACCTTAGTACTACATTCGAGCGGGTGGACGGCCTTCAAGAGAATTTTTGATTGCATCGAAAATTACTATCACATCTGTGACGAGTGTTCTGCCCTAGTGCGAAATCTTATTTCAAGATATACCAGATACTTCACCAAACACTACAGAAGTTTCGCTATGATGGTCGCTGCCAAAAGTAGCAATAACACTTTGTTGAAAATTCCAACAGAGACTGAACATTATATCCGCAAAGATTTACCACTGTTCCTCGTGGCATTCAACCAGAATCGTTTACCATTTTCACAAGACCTTTGGTTTCAGCCCACGCCACTGCAAGAAGCATTGATGTCATTCGTCGACGCGGAAGTTCGTCGTTTTTGCTTTTTGAACATTTGTGAAGGTGTTTTTGATGAACTTAAATATGATTGTATTAAATGGTGAAACTTGGTAATGTTTGCTTCAATATACTGCATGTAAAACTATTTTTGTGTAGTTATTTTACCTGGGTGAAAAAAACCATTTATTAATATAAAAATGGCATTTATTAGAACTTCAAAATTTGTTTACAATTTTAAGCTTATGCTAATATTTTTTATAATAACAAGATTCTCAATTTTTTTTACAATGCTTGGATGCCGCCAATATTTCTGTGTCCCAAAAAATCATTCGGTTACAATGCAAAAACTCTACATGGGTTACACAGAATCGACATTCTATGGATTTTAAGTAGTGAAATACATTGAGAATATTTCTGTGAAATATGGTACAAAAGAAATACACATAATCATTTTAACAATTGAACAATAATGAACATTTTTTTAAGATTCTCAATTTTTTACAATGCTTTGGCCACTGTGTCCCATCATTCGGTTACAATGCAAAAACTCTACAAGGGTTACACAGAATCAAGATTTTAAGTAGTGAAATTGAGAATATTTTTGTGACATATGGTACAATGCAAAAGAAATACACATTATCATTTTAACAATTGAACAATAATGAACTTGGCAGAAAACTCCTCGTACACAATATGAGCATTTCTGCAATATTCTCATTATTTACAAGGATCAAAAATTTGAAATTTTTCGCTTACATTTATCTCTGCATCAGTGTCATGGTAATTGGAGTTATCCCTACAGCTTTCCCAATCGTACAATTTAAATATAGGTTGTAATACGCACCATTGACACCAGTTCTCTTCCAATTGTAAAATGGTGGAAATAAAAATCTTGGGAGTAGTTTCACAATGTTTTAAAACTTTGAAAAATCGCCAGTTCATTTGTTGCCAGTAGCTGTTATAGTAAAAATCTAAATCATTTGTATTATTGATACATTCAGGTCTACAATTTTGCAAAAAACACAATCTGCACAACTTATACGAGGTGTTGACATTTCCTATTTGAAACTCATAATAATTGAAAACTACATGTCCTATTTCACGATAAGGCGACCAAAATTCGGGAAATCTATCATGAGAATGTGAAATTAACTTTATAAATTCAAACTTGTCTAAGGTATAAAAATCTAAATATTTATATTCATATTCTGTAGGACTTTCAGGTGTGTCTGTTTCGTTCATCCAATTTTTTTAAATTTGAATTCTTAAATCTCTTTGTATCGAGACTGGTAGGTTTGATATAACAGGTAATTCGTCAATGCTATCTAAATTTTTATTGGTAGGGTCTATAGCACGACATAGGGCTTTTGCCGCTAGCTCGCGTCATCATTGTCGTCTGTCATGTCGCCGTCCTCCTCAGCGCTGCGATCGCGGATTGAATAATGACCCCAAGCCAATGTTCGGATTCCGCAGGGCAATATGTAACGTTTATCGTCATTGCAAGTGAGTGATTTTTCTCTACATTCATTGAAAAAAGTTGAAACTTTTTGCTTCGTATCAGGTTGAATTTAGCTTTCCCTTGTTCCTTACCGAATGGAGCGTCTTTGTAGTTTTGAAACCTCAACTGACGCGATACGTACGATTTTTTCAATCCCTTAGCTTTACGCTTTTCCTCATCGGTCTCGTCTGAACTGAACCTGAACGAGTACATTTTTGAACGTAGACTAATCCATTCGTACATGAATTTCCAATTGTTTTCCTCTTTAAATGTTCCCGGTCTGCCTTTGTTCGCGGTGTCACTTACTTCATCGCTTGGAAAGTTCGACAAATCCAGGTGGCGAGACAGCGAAGGCTGCTTAAAAATCTCAATCAAGTTTCTTTGGCTAGTCAAATGGTAATTAATTCCATCGGTATCCAGATAGACTAATTGTAACACGTCTGGAGGTGCAAAGTGTTTTTTCATAACATCATAGTGAAAATCATAAACATGGACTTTAGAAATATCCAGAATAGTCTGTCCTATGTAGGTGGGTTTGTTCATCAGCACACTTTGTTTGCGCAAATGAACGGCCGTAACTGTGTCTGATATAATAATTCTGTCCAAAAACCGTGGCTGACGAATGAACTTCTCCAACGCCCGCTCCGTAGTGACTAACCTTATGTCGACTCGTTTTCTAACTTGTTCTGTGGTTTTCCCGAATACCGAGTTCATTATAAGCTTGTAAAAGGCTTTGGAAAATTCGTCCGACGCTTGTTTTCTCAACTCAGCATTGACTTCAATAAATCGCTTCATCCAACATGATTGAGAAAACGACAAGGCGCGATGAACTTTAGTGATTTTTAAACCCAGTCGCACTGCTTGTTGAAAGACTGTGTAGTGCGCGATGTAACGTTCTTTATTTTCTAAAGTGGCTATGAGTTTTTCATTTTTCCCCCACTCGGCGGGACAGAGAGAATGGGCAAGGGGGGAAGCTCTTGAATGGAATCGTGAATATCATCAGGATATTCAATGCTGCACTCCAATAAATAACCCTTGGACGCGTCTTTGGGTAAATTTAGCCAATCGAGATTTTCCACATCTTCAAATTTAAAATCACCCGAAGGAAGTGGGAGGGTCATTGAATAACCATATAATGACGTACAATCCAGGTACATCAAATAACTAGTTTCCTCGTTGGAATTGAAATCACTAGATCGAGTGAGAAACGCATTGTTCGCCTTACAGTAACGCAAACAAGACTGAACTAACCCGCCACGCACGGCTGACTCGACCATTAAAATTTGATCATAATCGACCATGAGTTCTAATTGCACTTTGGTCATGCGTAGCATCGCGCGAAACGCCAATCCCGGCACCGTGTATTGATGCGCGCAATCTATTTTGTACGCGTCCAAACAACGTTTTCTAAAAGATGTTAAAACGTCCATCAACAAACAAACATCCAGGCTTAGATAGAATTTATGATACTCGCCGAAATTTTTCATACTCAGCTCACTGAAAACTTTTTGCGCGTGCGCATAGTCACTGTCTGAACATTCTTCTTCATTCAATTGGTTGAAAAACATTTCACGAGGCGGCAGACAGGTTTCATTAAACACTTCCTCCGTTTTTACATAGTCATATGGATAGACAGATTTTCTTTTTATCAATTCAACTTTATCAGGTGGAACAAGTTTAGAACTTTCAATCAATTCGGACAAGTCAAGGGTGTTCACAAGTGTGGCTAGCGACGCCGGCATGAGACGAAAACTGTCTAGAAACCTCAACCAAATGCGGTTGATTCGCACTGATATTGAAATGAAGTGTTCCTTGTTACTCGGTATTGCACGGATTTCGTGTCCCTTGAGAACTGCTAGGTTTCTAACGATAAAACTTTGATCATAGTTTGAAAAATTATGAAAATAAACTGGTATGAAATTAGGTATCTGACATCTCAAATTACAACGATTACAAAGTGCGTACCTGTAGTTACCAGTGATGTGACAGTGATCGGCATTCTTAAGAACGTTCGGAGAGTTGAAAGGGATGTTACACAAATCGCAACACGTGGCTTTATCATGTTTTTCTTTTTCTTCATTGGACAATGGTTTCATCGGCACGGCCGGTTTTGTATAAAGTGTTTCAACTTTTTGCGCAACACTTTTCATATACAGTAAGAAACTTTCACCCGCGTTTTCAGTCAAAACAACATGCGGTTCCGTCGATATACCTACTTCGGCCAACACACTGTCTGAAAGTGTTAGTGATTTAATTAACACGCAAAAAGAATTCGCTTCGTGTGTTTGGTAAATCGCATTGTTAGTGTTTACAGTAGGATGGAGAAACGCTTCAAAGTCCGCCGCGACAATGATAGGGACGGGTATTTGTGTTTCAAATTCTTCAAATTTCAACACGTTTTTGCCTACTTCTGGTAATCGTATAGGGGTGGGCGCGTATTTTTCACAAATAGCAAGGTGTGAGTCCAACCATGTTTTACTATCTGGCTTACATCTGCGAGTTTCCTTAAAAGAGAAACTACTCTTGTAAATCTCATCTCTTCTCATCTCATCTCATCTCTTGCAAATAGTTATTTGGTTAGTACCTTTAGTCACCTGGGGCCTGATCAGTGTTTTAAAATCACTAATATAAACATAGTGACTGTTTGCTGATTTGTTATCAGTTACAAGCAACAAGTCAAAATGATCTGTTAACTCTTTTTTGGCAAGACGAAGCGGTGTTATATAACCATCCATGCCGCACTCGAAAATAGACACCGAACAGTTTCGGTTATTCTTTTCAAATTTTGCAACATCACTAACTTTTAGAGGAAATGTCAACCCCTCGTAGTTGTAGTGAAAATCAATATTTTTAAAATTCTCTTCAGTGAGTACTGTTTTGTAATCTACATTCGGCATGTGTTTCACTTCAAGGGAATACATAAAGCATAAATCATCGCGATTGCGAATGTTAATTGTGGAGCGCCTGTTTTTCAGCCGTTTCGGCAAATCTATAAACCCTTTACCTTTAAGTAAATTTTTATATTTCAAAGCACTTACTCTAAGAGTGATGCTGAGCGGCAATTGAAGCGTCCAGCCAGACCCTTTGGTTTGAAGACTTGCTTCCTCTTCCAACAGCTTTTTGGAATCACGGATGAGCAGGCGTAAAGTGTCCTGGGTCCGTCCTATGATGCAGCGATTGGCCGTCTTGAAATTGAAGTCCTCCGTCTCGCCTTCGGGATGATCGTATGCGACGTTTAATACCATGTTGAATTTGAGGGAGGTGGTGATGTCTTGCTCTCGCTGTAGTACGTCATCGAAGACCGGAATCGCCGCCTCGATGAACGACTCCAGATCCATGTAGCCGGCCGTGTTCCTGACGAGATAGTCTCTGGCGTGCTGCAGTGATTTAGTCAGCTCGTACGAGAGGCCGGTGCCGGCAGGCGGTGGGCCGGCCGCGTCGGGTGATGTTCGCCGGGGAGACTCGTGACGGGCCGTGGCTGCACGTGGTTGTTCCAGCGACTCGTGACGGCTGTCGTCAGGCGTGGCTGCAGCGGCCAGTGACTCGTGACGGCTGTCCCCGCGCTTCCGACGTCTAGGAGACTTGTCGGTCCGCAGTGGTGAGCGGTCGGACCGGCCCGACTTTTCGTCAGGCGTAGCAGCAGCGGCCAGCGACTCGTGACGGCTGTCCCCGTGCTTCCGCCGTTTAGGAGACCTGTCGCTGTGTGGTGACCGGTCGGACAGCGGACGCTTCCGTGGTGATGAATCCTCACTCTCGCTGTCTGCTCTCCGCATTTGCGCCTGGATCGCCAGACATACGGGAGTATGTCTTTCTCTTGCTGATTTACTGTAAAAGTACGCTTCGCCACATACACGGCATTTGAATGGTGGCTTCATCGCGGAGGAAATGGAACAACGAACAACTCGCGAATGCTTTTATAAGGAACACAGAAATATTGGCGGCATCTCTGACACTCGGACGCAAAGTGTGCCGTCCGCTTCGCCAACAGGGGGTTTTGTTAACTCAGGGTGGAGTCGACCTTGAGGGGTTGTCTCCACATACCAAAAAAAGGCGCACCCTCCCACCTACCTTGTTGAGCCAAGGTTGTTCGCTCAGACAACATTCTAACCAACCTCGTTTACCTTGTACGGATTTGTAAGGTCCTGGATTTGTTCTCACGGACATGAAAAAAGAATACAGCGGTGTCAAGGCTGTCCGCTCCAAGAACCACCCAGCCTCGTTTACCTTGTACTAAAAAAGTAATCCCCTTGCAGGATGTACTGGTTAACCTTCGCACAAGAGCATTAACCAACCAGCCTCGTTTACCTTGTACTAAAAAAGAAAAGTAATCCCCTTGCAGGATTTTCATGTACTGGTTAACCTTCGCAGCCATAAGAACGGCTCCCCACCTTCCCTCTGTCACACAGTCATGAAAAGGAATACAGGAGTCAATGCCAACAACAGCATACCGAGGTTATATATATCCCCTCTCTATTTCAAATTTTCATTGCAAGCTAGACTCTTCGCAGAAGCTCAGCCCCAATTCGCTGCTCCCCTAAGGTATGTAATAGACTCGTCAAGAAAAATTTTTTATTTGCATTTTTTATTACAAACTTTTTATTCTTCAACTCCTTTGTCTTCACTACCTATAAAAAATATAAAATCATTATAACATTTTTAACTTTCTTGTTCAAATTATTGTTTAAAATATTATACTCTTACACTAATTACAAATTTCAAATTACAAGCAACTGATATTTCTTAACCAAACAGATTTTAGTCAAATTTTTCAAATATTTATTATCTTAAACGAAAACTCTTAAATACAAATTTTAAATTTATCTTTGCAAGACAAATTATTAAACTTTTTACATTCAATATTTTAGTTACACTTATAGTATTAATAGAACATATACATAGAACGTATTATCAAACTTAAATAAGCAAATTTTGTTTTCATAACAGTCATGGAATTACTGAAAATAGAACATCTCTTATCGCATAAAAACTCTATTCTTAACGCTTGCGTCAATAATAAAATTTATTTTCGTTGACAAAACTTAAAAACGCAAAATTTAAACTTAAATAACCTGTTTTCTTTTACATAAACCAATTTTTAGTTTATAAAACATTTTTCTTAAGCACTGTATATTATCTTTTCTCCCAATTTGCACAGTTGAAAATCATGAAAGTCATTTTTAAAATCCATATAGCTTCCTCGCATTCCTTATATTTTTCTACATGAATACAAAATCGTAAAAAGGGTCACATGGAAGAAATGATCAAAAAAGTTTCTGATGATGTCGCACTCTACCACGAGAGCGCGCACGAGACAATAACCTATTAGTAGTAATGCCGGGCGATCGAGGTCTAACATGGGCTCTTATGGGGAGTAGGGTTGGCGAGAAACGGGGACAAAAAACGGCGTGCGCATGCGCCAATTTTTTTCTGTGACGTCATGGCGCCTTTTTTTGTGACGTCACCAAGATGGCGGCGTTTTTTTTTCTGTGACGTCAGCTGTTTTTTTGTCACGTCATGGCGGCGCTCTTTTTTTGTGACGTCATCAAGATGGCGGCTCCCGCCACGCCAGCTGTTTTTTTTTGTGACGTCATGGCGGCGTCTTTTTTGTGACATGATGGCGGCGTTTGCGCCAATTTTGCCTAATTTTCGCGCCAATCGTCAGCCGTTTTTCTGTCATCATGGGGAACAAGACCATATGGATCGCTGGGGTCATACTATATAAAGTGTACACAATACTATATAAAGTTTAGAATATGTAAAATGATGTACAACACCCAAATAAAGTGCATATTATATTATATAAAGTGAAAAACATGAAAATTTTTGCTTAAAAATCTAAAAAAACGCAAATATCTCGAAAACGGTGTGTCCTAGGGGTCCGGGGACCTCAAAAAACCACCTTCTACGAAGTAGAGGTGCCCCTGGGGGGTAGGTACCCTAAAATAACAAAATTAACCAAAATGTTGCGGGTTGCATTCAAAAAATGAAGGGGGCAATGAAGGGGCAAAACTTTGAAAAATCATATCTTAGGAATGGCTTCATGTATCAACTTCATACTTGGTATGTGTGTACACTTAGTTGGTATTTAAAAATGCATGGCACAAGGTATCCAAAAAAATGAAGGCGCAAAAAAGTTTTATTTTTTATCTTGAGAATGGCACTACGGATTTTCTTTAAACTTGGTATGTGTATATGGGTAGTGTTAGTATGTAATAAAATGCTAAGCATCACTTCCCAGATTCAAGGTCACAACTGTGAAAAATAAAAAAAAAACATACAACTATTAATTTTCTATCCCCTGCTGGTGTATGACTGTTCCTTTGAGTCTCTAAGTATTTGTTAAGGCTAAGAAGAGTGTAGTGGTCAAGGTCAGACATATTAAAAAATAAAAAACATCTTAAAATAACAGACAGAGGCCTACAGGCCTGTTGGCGCAGGGCTCTTCCTTCTCAATAGCAGATCAATACTTAGGAGGCAGTATAGTGTTATGGTATTATCTTAAAGAAAAATCCTTATATTTCTAAGACAGAGGGTGAGCAGTCTTTATAAGTTAGCAGATACTAGTACAGTTTTATTGAAGGGAAATACATAGCAGTTTATAATGTAACTCAGCTGGTCTTGCGTAACATAACCTCACTTTTGATTGTACTTTTGCTGTACATATAGTAATACCAGTCTTTTAGTGATTTTCTATAAAGTTATAGTTATCAGCTCTATTGGCTTAGTTTGTTTTCAGACGTGATACTGTACAGATGTGTTGGTCTCGTGTAACATAACCTTACACTGCACTTTAGTAATTTATTAGTAAAAATTACAGTATACAGGGGGCCTGCTGAACCCCTATAAAACCAGAGCTATCATCTCTATTGTTTCAGTGTCTTTTCAGACGTGATACTATACAGACGTGCGTGTAACATAGCCTCACTTTTGATTGTACTTTTACTGTACATATAGTAATACCAGAGTGAGTCCATAGGGAGTCTCTATAATTACCAGCTTTATTGTTTTAGTCTCAGACGTGGTACTGTACAGACGTGCGTGTAACATAACCTCACTTTTTTATTGTACTTTTACTGTACATATAGTAATACCAGAGTGAGTCCATAGTGAGTCTCTATAAAACCAGAGCTATCAGTTCTATTGCTTCAGTGTCTTTCCAGACGTGGTACTGTACAGACGTGTGTGTAACATAACCTCACTTTTTATTGTACTTTTACTGTACATATAGTAATACCAGAGTGAGTCCATAGTGAGTCTCTATAAAACCAGGGCTATCAGCTTTATTGTTTTAGTCTCAGACGTGGTACTGTACAGACGTGCGTGTAACATAACCTCACTTTTTTATTGTACTTTTACTGTACATATAGTAATACCAGAGTGAGTCCATAGTGAGTCTCTATAAAACCAGAGCTATCAGCTCTATTGCTTCAGTGTCTTTCCAGACGTGGTACTGTACAGACGTGCGTGTAACATAACCTCACTTTTGATTGTACTTTTGCTGTACATATAGTAATACCTGTCCATAGTGAGTCTCTATAAAACCAGAGCTATCAGTTCTATTGCTTCAGTGTCTTTCCAGACGTGGTACTGTACAGGCGTGTGTGTAACATAACCTCACTTTTTATTGTACTTTTACTGTACATATAGTAATACCAGAGTGAGTCCATAGTGAGTCTCTATAAAACCAGAGCTATCAGTTCTATTGCTTCAGTGTCTTTCCAGACGTGGTACTGTACAGACGTGTGTGTAACATAACCTCACTTTTTATTGTACTTTTACTGTACATATAGTAATACCAGTCCATAGTGAGTCTCTATAAAACCAGAGCTATCAGTTCTATTGCTTCAGTGTCTTTCCAGACGTGGTACTGTACAGACGTGCGTGTAACATAACCTCACTTTTACTATAAAAATCCCATTTTCTCTTCGTAATAAGCTTAGTATTTTTATAAAAATGGAATCGTCTTCTAAAATGGGTTCTCAAAATATGGCTGAACCAATCCATTTTATTAGCGAAGACCAGTGGTACATAAAAAAATTCAGGCTGTATGGTCTTAAAACTATTTTTAAGTTTACAAACCCCCCAGCTGGAACGTCTGAATTTGAATGGCTTAGGCAGGGATTTGCTCAAATAGTCGAGAGAGCGAAATCCGAATGCCATCCTAATGATTACCTTGGCTTTACATTAGATAGCATTAATTTGAAAACAAAAGAGTCAGGGTATGTAGTTCCACGTCCAGCCTCTGAAGTTAACAGCGATGTACTCTGGAGTGTATTTGGAGGAATTGTCCAATCAAACTCTGAAAATATCAAATCAACTGATACATTTAGAGTTGATGTGGTAAGAGTTAACGTGCCTGTAGGTCGTGGTGCTAGAAAACGCCCTGGATTTTACAATACTTTTGAAGAAGAGTGTAAGTCGAGGCAGGGAATCGTTGTTATAAAAAACAAAGATAACTTGTGTCTTCCCAGGGCTTTGGTAGTGGCAAAAGCGTATGCGAAGAATGATCCCCAGACCTATGCTATTCGAAAGGATAAGGGGTTGAGACAAACAATTAGAGCTAAAAAATTAATTGCAAAGGCGAGAGTAGAGATCCCAGAGGAAGGTGCAGGCATTCCTGAGCTTGAGAAGCTTCAGGCTCATCTTAAAAAGTACAGAATAACTGTTTATAACTACAGCTCGAAAGGCCGTGATGTATACTTTTCTGGTGGCGGTGAAGATGCTAACCTTAAAATTAACTTGCTTTTCCATAATGGCCATTATAATGTAATCACTAGTCTCACCGCCGCTTTTGCTTGTAGCTACTACTGTGAGGCGTGCCATGTCCCTTCCAACAATAAGTTTGAACATCGCTGCTCTAATAAATGCACATCATGTCACTCTATATCTCCTCCATGTAAGCTTGAGCATGGAGGCCTTACTTGTCGATTTTGCCATCGCCACTTTAAAAATGAGCAGTGTTTGATAGCCCATCGTGGTCAAGTTTGTAAAATGATTAAATTTTGCCATTATTGCCAAAAACTGGTCTTTCCAACGAAACGCAAATCGGCTCATGTATGTGGAGAGGTGTTTTGTAATACTTGTAAAGACTATAAACCAGCTGACCACCAATGTTTCATGCGTGTAGACAAGCAAACCCCTAAAGACCGCGATTTCTTATTTATATTCTTTGATTTGGAGACCCGCCAAGACGAATCACTGGTTTCAGATAGTGAAACTAAAATCCATAAAGTAAACTTGTGCGTGTCCCAACAGTACTGCTTTAAATGTATTAACGGAAGTGAGTGTGAAACTTGTCTGGAACGGCAAAATATATTTAAAGAAGACCCCGTAAAACAATTTATGGACTATGTCATGCAGGTGAGGAAAACTTTTAAGACTGTATGTGTGATCGCCCATAATGGGCAGGGCTTTGACTTTCAATTTATCTTAAAGTATTTGATGGAAGAAACTAAATTTGTCCCAAACGTAACTTCTCGGGGGACTAAATCAATCTTAATTGAAGTAGATAATGTAAGGTTTATCGATTCACTTAGCTACTTCCCCATGTCCCTCTCTGCACTCCCTAAAGCGTTTGACCTGCCTCCAGAGAAGAAGAAAGGCTATTTCCCACATCTTTTCAATACATTGGCGAATCAAAATTATGTAGGCCCTATGCCAGCCAAGGAGTTTTACTGTCCAGACTCTATGTTTGAAGAGTCCCACTCAGCTTTTGAAAAGTGGTATGATGAGCGAGTAGCAGAAGATTACAAATTTGACTTTCAAAAGGAGATCTTAGAATATTGCATTTCAGATGTCGAGATTTTGGCCCAAGCCTGTATTAAATTTAGAGCCTTGCTTCTTGAGCAATGCAACGTAGACCCGTTCCTTGAAGCGATTACTATAGCTAGCGCGTGCAACTTAGCTTTCCGTCGTAATTTCCTAAAACCTGATACGATTGGCTTGATTCCAAAAGGTGGATATCGTTTTTCCGACACTCAATCAGCTGCTGCATTGCAGTGGTTGACGTGGGAGGAGGAGAAACGTGGAATTAAGATACAGCATGCAGGCCGGGGCAAAGAAGCCAAAATTAAAGGGCTAAAAGTAGATGGGTTTGATGGAGAAAACATCTATGAATTCCATGGATGCTACTGGCATGGCTGTCCCAAATGCTACCCATACAGAAGGGAAGAACCACTGAAGGAGGACCCCTCTGACACTCTTCACATTAGATATGAGAGAACAAAATCCAAAATTGATAAACTTTCTGACTATAATATTGTAGAAATGTGGGAATGTGAGTTTAGCAGGCTGAAGAAGGAAAATAAACTAGATCATCTTAATAAAATACCAATTTTAAACAATCTTCCCCTTAACCCAAGAGATTCGTTCTTTGGAGGCAGGACAGGCAATGCCAAAGCCTATTACAAATGCGAGGAGGGTGAAACGATTCAGTATGTAGACGTCTGCTCTTTGTACCCCTATGTAAATAAATACTGCAAATATCCTATCGGACACCCTAAAATTTATATAGGTAATGAGGAGTGCAGAGCACGTGGCCTTGACGTTGACGGATTGTTGAAATGTAAGATTCTACCACCTTGGGATCTCTACCATCCCGTACTCCCCGCTAAAATGAACAATAAATTAATGTTCGTGTTATGTCGCACCTGCGGGGAAACCTTAAATCAGGGCGACTGCCTACATGAGAGCGAGGAACGGGCTATAGTGGGGACGTGGACAATGGATGAGATACGGAAGGCTGTAGAGAAAGGCTATACCATCCTGGATATGTACGAGTTATGGGAATACCAAGTGGCCACCTATGAAAACGGGGGATTGTTCACGGATTTTATAAATAAATTTTTAAAAATGAAACAAGAGGCATCAGGGTTCCCCTCTTGGTGTAAGACTGAACAAGACCAAGACCAGTATATCATGGACTATTTTAAACATGAAGGAGTTCAGCTTGAGAAAGACAAGATTGCTAAGAATGCGGGGCTGCGATCAGTAGCGAAACTCATGTTGAATTCTTTCTGGGGAAAGTTCGGGCAGAGAGAAAATATGGCAAAAACTTCAATTATACGGGATTCTAAGGAATTCTTCAGATTGTTAACCCAGCCTGGAGGACAAGTGAATTTAATACAAATCATAAACGAAGAAGTTCTCCTTGTAAATTGGCAAATGGCTGACGAGGCTAGTGAACCTTTGAGGACCGTGAATGTAGTGATCGCAGCTTACACCACTGCCCACGCTAGATTAAAGTTGTATGAACATTTAGATGCACTTGGTGCACAAGTTTTATACTACGACACGGACAGCTGCGTTTATTACTTCCGGGACGGCCTGTATAGAGTTAACACTGGTGATTGCCTTGGGGAGATGACAGACGAACTTGCCAAGGACTACGGCCCAGGATCTTACATAGTCGAGTTTGTGTCTGGAGGCCCTAAAACCTATGCCTACCTTGTGTATTCCACAAACCAAAATAAACTAGTCTCTGTCTGTAAGGTAAAGGGACTAACCTTAAATTTTAAGACGTCAAAAGATGTCAACTTTGATACATTGAAAGCAATGGTTCTCAATGAAGCCGCTCAAGTACTGGAAATCAAAGAGAGCCGAATCAGAAGGACAAAAACCCGAGACATTGTCACAGTAGATGAAGTCAAACAGTTTAAAATTACTGGAGCAAAGAGAAAATTGGACGATGATTATGATACTGTCCCATATGGTTACAAAATTCAGAGAACCATGTGAACTAGCACACATACACCAGTGCTCCATGGATGTCTATGGTTGTCACTAGCTCGTTTGATCATTCTCCTTCCAACTCTCGTACTGGTCGGACGTGTTTTGAGCTGTATTCCTCTTATTGATTAAACAGACAAATATGGCGGTATTTCTGAAATTTTTGTCAAAGAGAAAGTTAAATGAAAATGCAAAATTTTGTATTACGTCTTTTGAGTATACGTTTTTTCTTACAGGTTCGATAGAGACATGCGAATGGCCTCTAGTATTTTCAGAGCATATAGTTGATCAAATTACGGAAAATGCTCCTTCAAACGCTCATATTGGCATAACAATAAAACTAGGAAAAGATTCAGGTCATATACCATTCATGTCTCTGGTTAAATTGACTCCAACCGTTTTCGATGAATATTTTGAAAAAATATTTCGTGGAGTCGAAATGCTATCGGGCACTTTAAATGTAGAAGTGTCACTTGTCGCAATTCCAAGTTGTTACATCAAATAGATGTTTAAATAGACTTTGCAGAGTAATTAGCCATCATTATTGTACATACTTTTCTTTTCTAATGTAGTTATCGACATGGAATACTGTAAATTTGTGTTAGCGTTTTGTATTAAATATTACGTTTATAAATAGAGCTTTTCGAATGGCTTACACAATCTGGCCTGTAAATGGGGTACAACCCAGGCATTCTCCCCACATTTGGAAGCACATATATATAGACTAATGCGGCTTAGCGCTTCCTTCCTTGCTGGGCTTCCATATAATTTTATAGCTTTAACCCATTATGACCTAGCGTTACCATTTGGCAACACAAATATTGCGCAATATTTTAAACCAGTTTTGGCATGATATTCAATAGTTCTATTGGCATTTTAGTTTACAAACATGGTCATTTTGCATATTTCAAAGCCGTAGTGGCACACACACAGTAAACAGTAGTAAAAAGTAGCAAAATCAGTGTTGACCAAGGTGCAACTCTCAAAGAATTAACCGATCCCGTCAACTTCCACGCAAGCCTGCCACCGTTTATTTAACGTGGGCCCTCCCACCATCGTTACCACAGATCGGCTAACCCTTTTAAGAGTTGCACCACCAGGTCAGGTTTGGTCGTGAGCGGGTATCGAACCCGCGCTTGCGTAGACACCTGGCCAAGGTGCCTACGCGTTAGCCATATCAGCTATCACGACCGGCAGCCCAGGCACGAGGATTAGGATTTTGAACAGTGCGCGCTCCTAGCGGCAAAAGTTGTAGGCCGTTAGTGAGTGAGTTTGCTACGAGAGCACAGCACGAGAGCGCCGCATTATATTTAAAGGAAATAATTTGGGCTAATAAGGGTTAAACTGGGGTGGTGGATAGCGAGTACTGACCGTACATTTATGTATGAATGTGAGGGCCTAGTAAATTGAGGCGCCCCGACCCGAGGAGGGTTCGGGCTACTCCTTGCAACGGTCCTGAGGTCCCTGGCGCGGCTGACGAAAAGGCCCGTAAACCTCTGTATGAATGTGAGGGCCTAGTAAATTGAGGCGCCCCGACCCGAGGAGGGTTCGGGCTACTCCTTGGAACGGTCCTGAGGTCCCTGGCGCGGCTGACGAAAAGGCCCGTAAACCTCTGTATGAGTCAAAGTACAACGCTTCCTTCGACCACGTTAAAATTGAACCTCATAGAAGGCCTTGTAGATTGAGGCGTTGGGGTCTGAGGAAGGCCCTGACTACTCCTTCGAACAGTCTGACGTGAATGGTTTGTAATATCTCACAGCATATAGTAATGTGAGGGGACCATCTAGAGAAGGAAGCTCTACGCCACAATTTTTATTAAAGCTTTTAACATGCTGTGGGGGTGTGTTTGATGTACCACATGTACAGCTTGGTTGTAATTATATATTTTATACATCATATTATGTAAATATAACGTTTTTGGGTGGGGGGCCTTTAGTCTACTCACATTAGAATAAAGAGTTTTTGCGTGTTAAAGAGTATTAATATTTTGTATCGACAGTTTTTAGATTATCGGAACACGGAGGTAGCGATTTAATTTATTTCTTTGGGGGCCATCACGTTGTTAGGTCGGTGGAGGGGTCGTAAAACATTGTAAATTATAGACATTTTTGCAATCAAAACAGCTCTCAAAGTGGATTATTCTGCCCAAAAACCACTTTTAAATAAAAAAAGGTGTGGCTAGGCCCGTAGAGGAGAACCTAGACCCATAGAAGGGAACCTAGGCCCTCGTAGGGGAACCACGTCATGGTTAATGTTTTTTACATGAGCCATGATAAAAGACAACGCCATGGAGCTGGGAAGTACCACCTCGAAAGAGCTCTGGTCCATGGGAGGAAATCTTCCTGAGCTGTTTTGATAGTTTAGTAGCCTTCAAAATACAAGACTAGCATACCTTATGCGAACGAATTAAACTAAATCATGTCAAATGAGGGAATGTTAAAGGTATCCTAACAATAATTGGCAACTATCAAACACACTAGAAAATTTAAATTGTATATACTACAGTATAAAGTTAATTGTGAATGTTGCTTTTAGGATTTGAATGTTTCTTCCGGGCAATGGTCACCTCTTTGCTTAAACTATAACAATGTAGACGAATTAAGGCAAAACAGCTCTTACAGTGGATTATTTCGCCAAAACACTACTTTAAAAAAGGCGTATCTAGGCTCGTAGAGGAGAACCTAGACCCATAGAAGGGAAACTAGGCTCTCGTAGGGGAACCACGCCATGGTTGATGTTTTTTCACATGAGCCATGATAAAGCTAACGCCATGGAGCTGGGAAGTACCACTTCGAAAGAGCTCTGGTCCTGGGAGGAAATCTTCCTGAGCTGTTCTAATAGTTGAGTATCTTCCAAAATTAAAGACTAGTATACATCACGCGTGAGCTTGACACATGTGGTCAATTACATAATAAAAGTGAGAACACATGGTCAACAGTTTGGAAATTTCCCGCCAAAACAGCCGCCATCTTGATACACGTGGTCAAACACATGATAAAAGTGAGGTTAGAAAACGTGGTCAAAAGTTTGGAAATTTCCCGCCATCTTGACTCACGCGGTCAAACACGTGGTAAAAGTGAAATTAGAACACGTGGTCAAAATTTTGGGAATTTCCCGCCAAAGCAGTTGTCATCTTGGAAAAGGGGCGTTCTTGACCTATATGGTCAAACACGTGGTAAAAGTGAGGTTAGAACACATGGTAACAGTTTAGAATTTCCCGCCAAAACAGCCACCATCTTGACTCACGTGGGCAAACACGCGGTAAAAGTGAGGTTAGAACACGTGATCAAAAGTTAGGTTAGGAAATTTCCCGCCAAAACAGCCGCCATCTTGGAAAAGGGACGTGGCCTACACCACGTGACTGATGACGTCATCGGTCACAATTTGAAGAAACATTTAGGTGAAGTTAGGTTATAATTGGTTGGCTTAAGTTAGGTTTCACTCTCACTTACCCTTGCTTTTAGCCTTGTTTTATACTTATTACAATACTTATTGCTAAAACTTTCTAAGTAGCCTAGTTAAGTGTTTTGCGAGAGTGAAACCTAACTTAAGCCAACCAATTATAACCTAACTTCACCTAAATGTTTCTTCAAATTGTGACCGATGACGTCATCAGTCACGTGGTGTAGGCCACGTCCCTTTTCCAAGATGGCGGCTGTTTTGGCGGGAAATTTCCTAACCTAACTTTTGATCACGTGTTCTAACCTCACTTTTACCGCGTGTTTGCCCACGTGAGTCAAGATGGTGGCTGTTTTGGCGGGAAATTCTAAACTGTTACCATGTGTTCTAACCTCACTTTTACCACGTGTTTGACCATATAGGTCAAGAACGCCCCTTTTCCAAGATGACAACTGCTTTGGCGGGAAATTCCCAAAATTTTGACCACGTGTTCTAATTTCACTTTTACCACGTGTTTGACCGCGTGAGTCAAGATGGCGGGAAATTTCCAAACTTTTGACCACGTTTTCTAACCTCACTTTTATCATGTGTTTGACCACGTGTATCAAGATGGCGGCTGTTTTGGCGGGAAATTTCCAAACTGTTGACCATGTGTTCTCACTTTTATTATGTAATTGACCACATGTGTCAAGCTCACGCGTGATGTATACTAGTCTTTAATTTTGGAAGATACTCAACTATTAGAACAGCTCAGGAAGATTTCCTCCCAGGACCAGAGCTCTTTCGAAGTGGTACTTCCCAGCTCCATGGCGTTAGCTTTATCATGGCTCATGTGAAAAAACATCAACCATGGCGTGGTTCCCCTACGAGAGCCTAGTTTCCCTTCTATGGGTCTAGGTTCTCCTCTACGAGCCTAGATACGCCTTTTTTAAAGTAGTGTTTTGGCGAAATAATCCACTGTAAGAGCTGTTTTGCCTTAATTCGTCTACATTGTTATAGTTTAAGCAAAGAGGTGACCATTGCCCGGAAGAAACATTCAAATCCTAAAAGCAACATTCACAATTAACTTTATACTGTAGTATATACAATTTAAATTTTCTAGTGTGTTTGATAGTTGCCAATTATTGTTAGGATACCTTTAACATTCCCTCATTTGACATGATTTAGTTTAATTCGTTCGCATAAGGTATGCTAGTCTTGTATTTTGAAGGCTACTAAACTATCAAAACAGCTCAGGAAGATTTCCTCCCATGGACCAGAGCTCTTTCGAGGTGGTACTTCCCAGCTCCATGGCGTTGTCTTTTATCATGGCTCATGTAAAAAACATTAACCATGACGTGGTTCCCCTACGAGGGCCTAGGTTCCCTTCTATGGGTCTAGGTTCTCCTCTACGGGCCTAGCCACACCTTTTTTTATTTAAAAGTGGTTTTTGGGCAGAATAATCCACTTTGAGAGCTGTTTTGATTGCAAAAATGTCTATAATTTACAATGTTTTACGACCCCTCCACCGACCTAACAACGTGATGGCCCCCAAAGAAATAAATTAAATCGCTACCTCCGTGTTCCGATAATCTAAAAACTGTCGATACAAAATATTAATACTCTTTAACACGCAAAAACTCTTTATTCTAATGTGAGTAGACTAAAGGCCCCCCACCCAAAAACGTTATATTTACATAATATGATGTATAAAATATATTAATACAACCAAGCTGTACATGTGGTACATCAAACACACCCCCACAGCATGTTAAAAGCTTTAATAAAAATTGTGGCGTAGAGCTTCCTTCTCTAGATGGTCCCCTCACATTACTATATGCTGTGAGATATTACAAACCATTCACGTCAGACTGTTCGAAGGAGTAGTCAGGGCCTTCCTCAGACCCCAACGCCTCAATCTACAAGGCCTTCTATGAGGTTCAATTTTAACGTGGTCGAAGGAAGCGTTGTACTTTGACTCATACAGAGGTTTACGGGCCTTTTCGTCAGCCGCGCCAGGGACCTCAGGACCGTTCCAAGGAGTAGCCCGAACCCTCCTCGGGTCGGGGCGCCTCAATTTACTAGGCCCTCACATTCATACAGAGGTTTACGGGCCTTTTCGTCAGCCGCGCCAGGGACCTCAGGACCGTTCCAAGGAGTAGCCCGAACCCTCCTCGGGTCGGGGCGCCTCAATTTACTAGGCCCTCACATTCATACATAAATGTACGGTCAGTACTCGCTATCCACCACCCCAGTTTAACCCTTATTAGCCCAAATTATTTCCTTTAAATATAATGCGGCGCTCTCGTGCTGTGCTCTCGTAGCAAACTCACTCACTAACGGCCTACAACTTTTGCCGCTAGGAGCGCGCACTGTTCAAAATCCTAATCCTCGTGCCTGGGCTGCCGGTCGTGATAGCTGATATGGCTAACGCGTAGGCACCTTGGCCAGGTGTCTACGCAAGCGCGGGTTCGATACCCGCTCACGACCAAACCTGACCTGGTGGTGCAACTCTTAAAAGGGTTAGCCGATCTGTGGTAACGATGGTGGGAGGGCCCACGTTAAATAAACGGTGGCAGGCTTGCGTGGAAGTTGACGGGATCGGTTAATTCTTTGAGAGTTGCACCTTGGTCAACACTGATTTTGCTACTTTTTACTACTGTTTACTGTGTGTGTGCCACTACGGCTTTGAAATATGCAAAATGACCATATTTGTAAACTAAAATGCCAATAGAACTATTGAATATCATGCCAAAACTGGTTTAAAATATTGCGCAATATTTGTGTTGCCAAATGGTAACGCTAGGTCATAATGGGTTAAAGCTATAAAATTATATGGAAGCCCAGCAAGGAAGGAAGCGCTAAGCCGCATTAGTCTATATATATGTGCTTCCAAATGTGGGGAGAATGCCTGGGTTGTACCCCATTTACAGGCCAGATTGTGTAAGCCATTCGAAAAGCTCTATTTATAAACGTAATATTTAATACAAAACGCTAACACAAATTTACAGTATTCCATGTCGATAACTACATTAGAAAAGAAAAGTATGTACAATAATGATGGCTAATTACTCTGCAAAGTCTATTTAAACATCTATTTGATGTAACAACTTGGAATTGCGACAAGTGACACTTCTACATTTAAAGTGCCCGATAGCATTTCGACTCCACGAAATATTTTTTCAAAATATTCATCGAAAACGGTTGGAGTCAATTTAACCAGAGACATGAATGGTATATGACCTGAATCTTTTCCTAGTTTTATTGTTATGCCAATATGAGCGTTTGAAGGAGCATTTTCCGTAATTTGATCAACTATATGCTCTGAAAATACTAGAGGCCATTCGCATGTCTCTATCGAACCTGTAAGAAAAAACGTATACTCAAAAGACGTAATACAAAATTTTGCATTTTCATTTAACTTTCTCTTTGACAAAAATTTCAGAAATACCGCCATATTTGTCTGTTTAATCAATAAGAGGAATACAGCTCAAAACACGTCCGACCAGTACGAGAGTTGGAAGGAGAATGATCAAACGAGCTAGTGACAACCATAGACATCCATGGAGCACTGGTGTATGTGTGCTAGTTCACATGGTTCTCTGAATTTTGTAACCATATGGGACAGTATCATAATCATCGTCCAATTTTCTCTTTGCTCCAGTAATTTTAAACTGTTTGACTTCATCTACTGTGACAATGTCTCGGGTTTTTGTCCTTCTGATTCGGCTCTCTTTGATTTCCAGTACTTGAGCGGCTTCATTGAGAACCATTGCTTTCAATGTATCAAAGTTGACATCTTTTGACGTCTTAAAATTTAAGGTTAGTCCCTTTACCTTACAGACAGAGACTAGTTTATTTTGGTTTGTGGAATACACAAGGTAGGCATAGGTTTTAGGGCCTCCAGACACAAACTCGACTATGTAAGATCCTGGGCCGTAGTCCTTGGCAAGTTCGTCTGTCATCTCCCCAAGGCAATCACCAGTGTTAACTCTATACAGGCCGTCCCGGAAGTAATAAACGCAGCTGTCCGTGTCGTAGTATAAAACTTGTGCACCAAGTGCATCTAAATGTTCATACAACTTTAATCTAGCGTGGGCAGTGGTGTAAGCTGCGATCACTACATTCACGGTCCTCAAAGGTTCACTAGCCTCGTCAGCCATTTGCCAATTTACAAGGAGAACTTCTTCGTTTATGATTTGTATTAAATTCACTTGTCCTCCAGGCTGGGTTAACAATCTGAAGAATTCCTTAGAATCCCGTATAATTGAAGTTTTTGCCATATTTTCTCTCTGCCCGAACTTTCCCCAGAAAGAATTCAACATGAGTTTCGCTACTGATCGCAGCCCCGCATTCTTAGCAATCTTGTCTTTCTCAAGCTGAACTCCTTCATGTTTAAAATAGTCCATGATATACTGGTCTTGGTCTTGTTCAGTCTTACACCAAGAGGGGAACCCTGATGCCTCTTGTTTCATTTTTAAAAATTTATTTATAAAATCCGTGAACAATCCCCCGTTTTCATAGGTGGCCACTTGGTATTCCCATAACTCGTACATATCCAGGATGGTATAGCCTTTCTCTACAGCCTTCCGTATCTCATCCATTGTCCACGTCCCCACTATAGCCCGTTCCTCGCTCTCATGTAGGCAGTCGCCCTGATTTAAGGTTTCCCCGCAGGTGCGACATAACACGAACATTAATTTATTGTTCATTTTAGCGGGGAGTACGGGATGGTAGAGATCCCAAGGTGGTAGAATCTTACATTTCAACAATCCGTCAACGTCAAGGCCACGTGCTCTGCACTCCTCATTACCTATATAAATTTTAGGGTGTCCGATAGGATATTTACAGTATTTATTTACATAGGGGTACAAAGAGCAGACGTCTACATACTGAATCGTTTCACCCTCCTCGCATTTGTAATAGGCTTTGGCATTTTGCCTGTCCTGCCTCCAAAGAACGAATCTCTTGGGTTAAGGGGAAGATTGTTTAAAATTGGTATTTTATTAAGATGATCTAGTTTATTTTCCTTCTTCAGCCTGCTAAACTCACATTCCCACATTTCTACAATATTATAGTCAGAAAGTTTATCAATTTTGGATTTTGTTCTCTCATATCTAATGTGAAGAGTGTCAGAGGGGTCCTCCTTCAGTGGTTCTTCCCTTCTGTATGGGTAGCATTTGGGACAGCCATGCCAGTAGCATCCATGGAATTCATAGATGTTTTCTCCATCAAACCCATCTACTTTTAGCCCTTTAATTTTGGCTTCTTTGCCCCGGCCTGCATGCTGTATCTTAATTCCACGTTTCTCCTCCTCCCACGTCAACCACTGCAATGCAGCAGCTGATTGAGTGTCGGAAAAACGATATCCACCTTTTGGAATCAAGCCAATTGTATCAGGTTTTAGGAAATTACGACGGAAAGCTAAGTTGCACGCACTGGCTATAGTTATCGCTTCAAGGAATGGGTCCACGTTGCATTGCTCGAGAAGTAAGGCTCTAAATTTAATACAGGCTTGGGCCAGAATGTCGACATCTGAAATGCAATATTCTAAGATCTCTTTTTGAAAATCAAATTTATAATCTTCTGCTACTCGCTCGTCATACCACTTTTCAAAAGCTGAGTGGGACTCTTCAAACATAGAGTCTGGACAGTAATACTCCTTGGCTGGCATAGGGCCTACGTAATTTTGATTCGCCAATGTGTTGAAGAGGTGAGGGAAATAGCCTTTCTTTTTCTCTGGAGGCAGGTCAAACGCTTTAGGGAGTGCAGAGAGGGACATGGGGAAGTAGCTAAGTGAATCAATGAACCGCACATTATCTACTTCAATTAGGATTGCTTTGGTCCCTCGAGAAGTAACGTTTGGTACGAATTTGGTTTCTTCCATTAAATACTTTAAAATAAATTGGAAGTCAAATCCCTGTCCATTATGGGCGATCACACATACAGTCTTAAAATTTTTCCTCACCTGCATGACATAGTCCATAAACTGTTTGACAGGGTCTTCTTTGAATATATTTTGCCTTTCCGAACAAGTTTCACACTCACTTCCTTTGATGCACTTAAAACAATACTGCTGGGACACGCACAAGTTGACTCTATGAACTTTAGTTTCACTATCAGAAGTCAGTGATTCGTCTTGGCGGGTCTCCAAGTCAAAGAATATAAACAAGAAATCGCGGTCTTTAGGGCTTTGCTTATCGACACGCATGAAACACTGGTGGTCAGCCGGTTTATAGTCTTTGCAAGTATTACAAAACACTTCGCCACATACGTGGATTGACTTACGTTTAGTTGGAAAGTCCATTTTTTGGCAATCATGGCAAAACTTAATAGATTTACAAACTTGTCCACGATGAGCTATCAAACACTGCTCGTTTTTAAAGTGGCGACCACAAAATCGGCAACTAAGGCCACCATGTTCAAGCTTACATGGAGGAGATATAGAATGACAGGAAGAGCATTTGTTTGAGCAACGATGGTCATACTTTTTGTTGTAAGGGGAATGGCACGCTTCACAGTAATAATTACAAACAAAAGCAGCGGTGAGACTAGTAATTACATTATAATGACCATTATGAAAAAGCAAGTTAATTTTAAGGTTAGCATCTTCACTGCCACCAGAAAAGTATACATCACGGCCTTTCGAATTGTAGTTGTAAACAGTTATTCTGTACTTTTTAAGATGGGCTTGAAGCTTCTCAAGCTCAGGAATGCCTGCACCTTCCTCTGGGATCTCTACCCTCGCCTTTGCAATTAATTTTTTAGCTTTACGGGTTTGCCTAAGGCCTTTATCCTTTCGAATAAGTTCCAGTTGGGGGTCATTTTTCGCATACGCTTTTGCCACTACCAAAGCCCTGGGGAGACATAAATTATCTTTATTTTTTATGACAACAATTCCCTTCCTCGCCTTACACTCTTCTTCGAAGGTATTATAAAATCCAGGGCGTTTTCTACCACGACCTACAGGCACATTAACTCTTACCACATCAACTCTAAATGTATCAGTTGATTTAATATTTTCAGAGTTTGACTGGACTATTCCTCCAAAAATACTCCACAATACGTCACTGTTAACTTCAGAGGCTGGACGTGGAACCACATACCCCGACTCTTTTGTTTTTAAATTTATGCTATCTAATGTAAACCCAAGATAATCAGAGGGATTACACTCGGATTTTGCCTTCTCAACAATTTTAGCAAAACCTTGCCTAAGCCATTCAAATTCTGACGTTCCGGCTGGGGGGTTTGTAAACTTAAAAATAGTTTTAAGGCCATACAACCTGAATTTTTTTATGTACGTCCGGTCTTCACTAATAAAATGGATCGGCTCAGTAATATTTGGAGAGTCTACTATAGAAGATGACTCCATTTTTATAAAAATACTAAGCTTACTTAATTATAAAGAGCAAATACAACCTATAATAAAAAGTGAGGTTATGTTACACAGGGTACAAACAGTACCGCGCCTTAAACCAAACTGAAGCAATAAAGTTAATGACTCTGGATTTATAAGGGCTCACTAGAGGGACACTAGGCACTCACTCAAGTTTTACTAATATATTTGTACAGTAAAAGTACAATAAAAAGTAGGGTTATTTTACACAAGATTGCCACGTCTGTACAGTACGACGTCTGGAAAGACACTGAAGCAATAGAGCTGATAGCTCTGGTTTTATAGAGGCTCACTAGGGACTCACTCTGGTTATACTAATATATATCTACAGTAAAAGTACAATAAAAAGTAGGGTTATTTTACACAAGATCGGCACGTCTGTACAGCACCACGTCTGGAAAGACACTAAAGCAATAGAGCTGATAGCTCTGGTTTTATAGAGGCTCACTAGGGACTCACTCTGGTTATACTAATATATATCTACAGTAAAAGTACAATAAAAAGTGAGGTTATGTTACACAAGATTGGCACGTCTGTACAGCACCACGTCTGGAAAGACACTAAAGCAATAGAGCTGATAGCTCTGGTTTTATAGAGGCTCAGTAGGGACTCGCAGTAATTTTACTACTTGCTAGAGGGCAAGTGCAGTGTAAGGTTATGTTACGCAAACCAACAGGTCTCTAGTACTACGTCTGGAAATACACTGAAGCAATATAGCCGATAGCCCTGGTTTTATAGATACTCAAGGGGGCTCAGTCTGGATTTACTCTCACTAATACGTTGATGGATAAAAATACTAGTAATAAATAAATATGAGGTTATGTTACTCTATTAAAAATACGCCTAACAATCCTACGCCTATAAGAAAGCATAGAGCTGACAACTCTAGTTTTATAGAGGTTCACTCTGTTTCTTCACTAATATATTGTTAGAATAAGATTACAGTAAAAATTTGAAGTTATATTACGCAAGAGCAACACGTCTTACCACAGCTAAAAAGAAAATACTAATAATACAGATTTTATAGTCCAATTAAAAAGCTTATGTTAATAGATAAATATTTTTTGCTCCAATATTTTAAAGCGCGCGGCCCATAGGAGCCTAGAGTCCGTGTGTAAGGTAACCAATAACGGTAAAAAACAAATAATTATATCCTATATACAATAAACACTCTTACCCATACACATACACGCTCACTCACAGTTAAAATAAAGGATACTAATACGCAAACAATAATTCAGAAGATCACCAACAGGACGCCCGATCACTACATAGACCCAACACACAATGCGCCGGGGAGCTAACGGTTATTATAGAGAGGGAAAGCAATATATTTAGACATCACCTTATTTGGCAATGCAAACAATATTCTGTTAGTCCAGAACTATTGGATGGGCATATGAGTCACCGGATATTGCGGAATAGTCACTTAGCCCATTGGGACACGTAAGCAAGGAAGTGCGTTATAACTGCATCTAAATCTGGCGACACACCATAATTTACGAGCACCACGCAATCACTGCATGGGATGAGGGGGAATGGGACGGAAATAGACGCCGGCTAGATGTCCAGCACCGCTCTCGCTATTAGGCACAATTATATAGTTTATTAACAATACCTTTATAGCTCAGATGGTAAAGCATAATAATTACCAACTTTAGGTCCCGTGTTCGATTCCTGAGCAGTCCACTGGTACTTTTTACCAATAAAATAGTCATTCACTACAGTATAATGTTAGGTTAAATGCATAGACCACGGTAAAATTACCTGGAATTTATTTCCCCATAAGATCCCATGTTGGGTCCTGAAGAGCGCGGCATAACTACTACTAACCATAAGAAAAATGTTTTATATCATTCAATCATCCTTATTTTAAATAAAATTCTGTAATGGGTATACTACAAAAATATTTGTTTCTTGCAATTGTGTCATATAACTATTTTAGGACCAGGTTAACCGAGCCCTGCTCGTTGGTTTTAATAATTAAAGTGTCATGGTAATAAAGCTATTAAATTTCCCCCAACAACCAACTATACATCTTCACAGTTAACAGATGTTTAAAAAATACTGCTTAACATTTATTTTCCTTTATTTTTGTATACATTTTGTTGTTATTTCTTAAAAAAAAAAAAAAAAAAAAAAAAAAAAAAAAAATAGCAACCTATAAGACCAATTTAAAAAAATATCGATTTTAAACTTAAATTTAGACCAAATTCGATTTATGCTGGGATTTTGGCTGTTTTGTAAACTTATTTTTGGGCCAAAACAATCTTAAATGCAACGTTTAAGCAACATTTTCCCACTAGATTTCGAGTTCGTGGAACACACATCCCTTCAGACAGTGATCGTATTATAGTATGGATTTGCAATTACATTATCCATATAAAAATCTTTCTCTTTGTTGATAGATTACGCCATCATATTATATATACAGTTTGGAAAAAATTAACGAGATGGCTAAATATTAAAAAGAAATAATTAAGATGGAGCTAAAAACATAACAAAGTTACTGGACAGGAAAAAAAACTATTTCAGCACATATTCAGTGATCCAATACATCTTCAGAGGGACGGCTAACTAGGATTCAGAAGAATATCTCAAATGTAAGCATAGGTTAATATGTACGTACATCAAATTAAACGTCTCATTTGGTACAATGGTACAATGATGCAAACAAAACTTCAAACGTTTGACCCAGACGGAAATGGTAGGTAATCAAAATTTCCATTGAAATCGTTATGGGTAAAACTTTAAAATGAAATTAATTTCTTAATACTAAACCATTCAAACTCGGGTTCGTTGCTTATCAATCCAAATGCAACGACGTTTAAGATTTGTGACATATTCTATTAAATGATTTGACAAAGGTCAAAGCATTTATGAAAGACTTCCTTTTGAGAGTGCGTTTAAATTTAAACTTCCGTGGCCTCTGTCGCATCATACATCATTTTAAACGGCTTTGAATTTAGAGTAATAAACCACAAACACGACGTCAAAGGGTTGAGTATCAAGAAAGTTATATCCAATTTTAAGTTTTACCCATATAATTTTAATGGAAACATTGATTGCCTACCATTTCCGTCAGGGTCATCAATTTGAAGTCTAGTTTGCAACATTGTACTTTGCAAAATGATACCTTTGATTTGATGTACAATGTACATATCAACGTATGCTTACACAAAGATTTTCTTCTGACTCCTAGTTGGCCGTCAACCTGAAAAGGTATCGGATCACATAATAAGTGCTGAAATAGGTCGATTTCTGGTGGCCAAAACCCCCATATTCAATAAAAAAAATCAAAAATCTTTGGAGCGAAAAAAAACTTTGCCCGTACAAACAGAGCTTGTTTTAGAGTATAATAATAATAAATTTATTCCGCTGAAAAATTGACATTGTATGGGGATACTATGTCAATTTAAAAAATAATTTTTATAATAAAAAGCCTCAGCCAATGGAATGTTAGCAAAGGATAAGAAAACGCTTCCCATCACTATTTCTGGCCCCTCCAACGAAGGATTAAGTTTAAGAATAAAACGGGTTATACAAATATTCCATGTGGAAACGGTTCCTAAATAGGGCAAAAGATATAAATATAATGTTTTATACGACGTATTTATTGTAATAAATATTATATAGAAATTAAGTCACTTACCAACCGACAACCCTCGACTCCGCCGCGAACGACGCGACGACGTCTGCCGGCTGCGCTGGGTACTCGAGTCCGCCGTCCCGGCCCGTCACGTCCTCTTCCAGTTATTATATGCCCTTTCGTTTGGGTTGACTAGACGAATGTAGTGCGTTCTTGGCGATTGACGTCCTGAAATTCACAATACATTACAAATGTCATCTTCTCTATAAAGTATTCCCAATTGAATATTTTTTAACGTTAGGCTTTAATTTAAAACTGATTAATTCATCACACTCGAGTTCCGAATAGCCTTGATCTGTCACACTTAGTAATAATGTAAATGTTCAAGTATAGCACGACTATTTCGTCTCTACACTCTCGCTCTACCAGTAGTTTTTTTGTTTGTTATTCAATTCCCTGAAAAAGTTAACGTATTTGACACATACCGTTGCACATGGAGTATCCATTGTAAATACCAAATAATAATAAATTAAAACTATCATTGAAGTACACACTACTAACATTTTTTTGTACTTTCATTACCCAAACATTGCTGTAATTTAAGCAGTTTCATTGGTGGGGGGCAATATTTATTATTATTGTATGATGACTCTTTGGAAATCCCTCCCTTTATATGACTTACCAAGTTCAAAATGAAAACCCATTTTAAATCATTTTCTCTAATTTTTAGTTAGTTTTTATTTATATTCATTGTTTAACAACTGCACCTTTTACTTTACTTGGTTTAAAAATCGTATTATGAATGTTGGATCAGAATTACTTTTTCGCTTTCGTCTTCTGACATATTGTACTTAATATTCTTACATCATCATGATTTATGAGTCTCCTATACCTAAAGAAATTTTACATGAAATGTAAATGAAATGTTTACTATGGTTTTTGTAAATATTAATAAAAATAGATTATTAATACTAATAATTTAACACAAATATTCAATGATGCGTTTTCAAGAGTGATCAATATATTTTTTACTCAACATTATTAAGAATTTTCATTATTTCTCATTTTTAATTTGAAATTTCTTCTTATTCAGGTTATAAATAACTAATTTATACATTACTATTAAATCACTTGCCGGCTTACGTGTAATTCCTCTAACGGTCGTCTTCTATCCAGACCTGACAAAAAGGGTTTGCGACATTCATCCTGCAATTCACAAAATAAATTCTGACGTTACATTTACCTTAATTAATAGTTTATTGTCAAAACCTAAAAATTACGGTTTATGGAGTATTTTGTGGATAGGGTACTTGGTATACATAATATTAAGTACCCTAAGAGTACTAAATGTCCGTAAGAGGGTGTAACTAAAAGGGGGTGCATATTATTATGGATCCCCGTTTGCATAATATTAGAAGAAAGTTAGTTACTGTAACCTAAACTATCTACAATAACTTTAAGTTCTTACTATTCACTAAGGTGAGTTATCTCCTGCTTAGCTTCTTGTTAGTGTCAAGGAGCACAGTCGTGTTCTATCACACGCCACCACGATAATGGGAATAAAATTGTACACAAGCAGAATATGCACATTTGTCAGTGCAGTTGCATATTCAAAGAACATTCTGAGTATTGTACATAATTATTCCAACTTAAATGCATAATATAACATATCTAGTCGTGGTGATATACTTACATAAAAATGCAATTTCTTTTTTTGTCTCCTTTATAACACTAATATATGGGGATACAACAGCTTCGTGCTTCTAGATTGAAGATTTTTTAAATTCAACACGTCCCACACATAATCTAAATATAATTTAATTGTTTCCATAGTAACATTATATAATAGCTAGATAAAAACGTTTAAGAAGGGTTTAAAGGATTTAGAACCACCTATAGTTGATGCAAGAAACAAAAATAAAATAACACTACTTTTTAATTTTACCATATATTTACTTACTATCTGTGAAAAGATATTTTCGGTTGTTTTGTAAACTTAAGCACGTTTATCGTGATATTATAACCAAAGTGATTTAAAATCAATGAGCAAAGCGCAGTCCTCTTAAATTCCACTTTTCTACTCATAGTGCCATATATTAACAACTTTCTCAATAAAACTTCAAACCTGACAATACAAGTACAATAACTTAACACCAACAACATCCTTAAAACAAAAATACCAAGACATAGGAGGTGTTAACATTTGACATAAATAGTGAGGTTTAGTTAATAAATATTTTTATGGAGAATGACAACAATAATTATACAGGGTGAGTTTCTTAAAGTGATCCAATAGCTAACTTTTTTATTTTAAATTTGACAGTATACTTCTTATGGGGGACCCCCTTTACTTTTTTATTCTGGTTTCAGATATGTATTTCACTTTTCAAAAATACCCGCCATTTTTCCAATATGGCGGCCAACTTTAAAATTTCTTATGGAACACCCTACATTTTATGGTGTTTTTGAAATTTCCATGTTATTTTAAGACTTTTTTATTCTTTGTAATTTTTCTCTAAACTTAATGGTTAGGGAGCTAGAGGCAATTGAAGTTCATTTTTAGTTCCATAAGAATAACATGGGGCAAACTTTATCTGCCCATATCTCCGAAACCATTGATAAAAATAAAAAATACTCAAGAATAAAAATGTCTTAAATTGATGTTTTAAGAACATTTCACTAATAAAAATGATCATTTACGCATAAATTAACTTCTTTCCAATATGGCGGACAAAATATAAAATTTGCAAAAAAAAGTTTTTGTTATTATGAAAAAAATGTTTTTAAAACATCAATTTAAGACATTTTTATTCTTGAGTATTTTTTATTTTTATCAATGGTTTCGGAGATATGGGCAGATAAAGTTTGCCCCATGTTATTCTTATGGAACTAAAAATGAACTTCAATTGCCTCTAGCTCCCTAACAGTTAGGTTTAGAGAAAAATGACAAAGAATAAAAAAGTCTTAAAATAACATGGAAATTTCAAAAACACCATAAAATGTAGGGTGTTCCATAAGAAATTTTAAAGTTGGCTTCCATATTGGAAAAATGGCGGGAATTTTTGAAAAGAGAAATACATATCTGAAACCAGAATAAAAAAGTAAAGGGGGTCCCCCATAAGAAGTATACTGTCAAATTTAAAATAAAAAAGTTAGCTATTGGATCACTTTAAGAAACTCACCCCGTATACTTAAGACTAATTCAAGAATTAAATGTTTAGTCATAGTCATTTACAAAGGGCAAAGTATTGACAAACATAATGAAGCAACAAATATTTTACTGTAATAGTTTATTTTAAATATAATCAACTAACAATTTAAACAAAGTCACCATACATATGAATGTTCTATTCAGTGAAATGTGAACAAGTACTCTCAGTTATACAGAAACTAAATATTTTTTATTATAAATCAACAAAGTCAATCAATAACTCAATAAATCGAAATCCTCACTATTTTGAACTATTACTTATTATTTATATCTCTTGAAAAAAAACTAATTAAGTAAAAAAAAGCCCGTCGCAGCAGACCCTATGTTACTCGCCTGTCATCAACTTTGTTACTCGTCAGTAAAGATGTTTAATAAACATTCTAGCAGAATAATGGAAGTACTAAATGAAACAAAAAGCATTGCAAGCTTGAAACACAAACTTAAAATTTAATGTTTAATGTGTGATCATTTCCATTAATATTAATTATTTAATTAATGTAAAATCAGTTAATAATTATGTTTAACGCCGATTGTCGCCCCTTAGGCGAATAGAAACTGCCACTTTTATAGTACATCATTTTAAAGCTTAGAATGTGGTGAAGTTTTTGTGAAATTTGACAGTTTGTAGCTTGAAGCATAACAAAATTTTCTTCAGCAAGTTATACTGCCGTTTCTTTTTTTTTTTTTTTTTAATATATATATTTTCCAAAATTTTGTACTCAGGTATATTTTACAAGGCTTTAAGAATGGTTAATTGGAAAAAAGTACACTTGTTCTAATAGTAAATTTTGTGTACTTTCTAAAAGTGTCTTATAAAGAGGGAATAAGTTTGTTAATTGGTGATAAAATGAGAATTTGTAGCGGAATGTCAAAAAATTCAAAAAGTAGAAAAATGACTGTAACTGGAAATGGAGTGAGATATAATTGTCTAAATTGAATATTCTCGTTGAATTTACGATGGAGTGCCATGTAGTGCACATGTATCATAACCTCTTAAAAATTTTGACACTAACTACCGAACACCCTGTATTTACTTACAAAACCCAAATGGTGACAAACCTACACTTCCACCCCTATGCGTCTTATAATTCATCAAATACACCAAAATAACGTTGGAAATTTGATGAGCACTCAGGTCTGCTGTGACGGGGATATTTATCTTTATTTTTAATTTTCATCTGACATTATGAGACATGTGAATATGCTTAGTTGATTAATTTAAATGTTACGTAAATAGAAGTTATATTACCCATTCTATAACTTAATATTTTAGCTTTTTTAATGTATGTTGTTTTGTCAATCTTATATTTGGGGCCGGGGGGGGGGGGGGGGGGGTAGGGTTAAATACCCTAAATATTTAAATATTTACAATAGGCTATATGTGCTACTTTGGTACATTTCGTTGCCTGTTGAAACTTAACAAACATAACCTTTAAGCTTTTACTTATTTGTTTGAAATACGTAACATTCTTATTTGTAAAGCTTTCAATAGTTCACCGAATGACTAAACAAACTTTAAATCTGAGTTTAGGATGATTTTAACTGAGTACGATCAAATAGTCTTATTTTTATATAAATAACACTGTAAATTTATGAGCAAATAAACTCCCAAATCAATATTTTGCTTTTGTCTTAATAGGTGTATAATTTTTATAACTTTAAATAAAAGTAAATATCTTACATATTGTTTGATATTTGTTTATTGGTTCTTTCTCATTAGGAAATTATACTAATTATTATTAAGTGAATTGATGTCCTCTAATGTGTAAAAATTATTTATTCTTTATATTTTAGTCCCAAGCCTACGGCAGCTACCCTGATGGCGAGAGCGACAATTAGCTGAGGGTGGTTTTGTCTGCAACCTCCATAGTTCGCTATTATAAATTTGTGAATTGAAAAATAAAATGTACTTGAAGTGATACTTTGTATTTTTTGTCTTAAAACACGGGATTTTTAAGTCGAAAAGGGTATTGATTATTATTCATCAGTCACATGGGAATAGATTTTGAGCATCATATTTATACGATTTCGCTATTGATTCCTTCTATCTTAAATATTTTTATTATTAAATAAGTATAACTTATTAATACACATAGTATAATCTTTCCTTAACGAGAAAAATTCCTATCTTGTTAAATATTTTTTTATGTGTTTTTATTTTCATCCTTATTGTTTTAAAATTTATCTTGTTAATTTTTTTGCAACATGACATATTGTTGTAAATAAATATGTCTTGACTATGACTCTCTTCTCTAAAATGACTCATGTCAGTCCCTCTTTAGAATCAAAGATTCTAAAATACATTGTATATGTATTAAACATAACGTAAGAAATAAAAATTCAACTCAATATAAATTACATATAGTATTTAGTTGTATTTAGTTCGGATTAATCGAAGTCCTAAATATCCACGAGAAACATCGAGCGAAAAGTTAAATCTGTTTTCCGATTCAATAACCAGAACCACCTTCCTCCTCGTTACGCTTTAGTTTCTCCTCGATTTATATTTTTTATTAAATTAATTTTCTTGCAGTATATTGAAATTGTTATATTTCACATACACGTTCAGTATATAAAACTTTGCAGCATTAATACCTGTTTATATCTCGCATATCCAAGGGGGAAGTTGGTTTACAATAATTAAAAAAATCATGTACTTTACATTGGCATTGTATTGAGATTATAGAGTTAGGATCAACAACTTTTTTCATCATTGAACACTTATATTCTCTTGGGATGATAACAAATATGATGATTCATTATTGAGTAGGCCTATGTTTCATTCTTGAATTTATATCCAATTAAGTTAGAAATAGAATCTTAAGAGTAAAATGGAAGTTAGTAACAATTAATTTTTTCTCTCGTTACAAAATATTTACATAGTAATAATGTATATTATTAACCTATGGGAGTAAAACAAAATGCTTAAATCACTTTTTTTCCTTTTTTCCAATTTTTTGTGACTGCGTTAAAGGGTTTTAAAAACTTTTTCCTTTGGAAGTTTATACAAATAATAACAACTATTTCAAAGGGGGTTCGTGAAATATTTTATAAACATAAACATGAGTGAAACAACATAATTTTAATCTCTAAACACAAATGTTATTTATTACATATGTATGAATAAAAGTTCAGCAAATTTCACTGTACGAATAGTGTTTATTTTAGAATGTAATCATTTTTTATTGTTGAAGCAGTGGTTTCATGTGTTCCATAATTCATGCATAAATGTTTATTTTCTTGGAAAACAGATGCTACGTGTATGGTAGTGCTCGTTGGTTGTGATTCCAAACATAACCGTTTACATAATTGTGTTTTCGTCCAATAGGCAGCGACCGTAGCTTAATTGTTCAAATCAAGGGCTCGGTGACAAAAGGATCACGGCCGCTCCCGTGGTTCGAAAGTCACGTCAAGCCGCTTGTCCACCTGCATAGAAAACAAAAAATTGCAGAACGTCCAGTCGAGGAGAACTTCCTGTTAATTTCTGACTTCCCTCCACTAAAAGCTAATCGATTTTTTTCGATAAAAAATTCTACAAATTTATCAAAAGATAAATTTGAAATTGAACATACTCGTAATTCCCCTGTTTGCCTCTAGCTTGTATGTTTGTAACATTTTTTTTTTTTTTTTTTTTTTTTTTTAATATATATACACTGTCTACTGTCAAAATGAAACAGATGATGTCTATCTACAAATAACCTATAAGTAATGTAAAGTCCTGTCTTCCTTAGTTTCCCGACTAAATGTACATGTGTTTTTAAATGAATTACCTTAATTGGTGGGGTTCCTATAATAATAATTATTGTACAAGATAGTTTAAGGTTTTTCTGACATAGTTCATATGCAACGGCCAAATGTTTTATCATTCACAGCTCATCAATCATAAACTATTAATAAATGTGCCTGTTATAAACAAACTGTCAAGATACGATACAAAAGAGGATACAAACAATACTAATGATGTAAGAAAGGTAGTGTCCTATACATGAGCAGAATACAATTATAATTCACATCGGCCTCCATGGTTACATATTACAGACTTTTAAACGTTAATCTTATGGAATAAGGGTAATTGATTGAATTATTATATTGCTGCTGCAATGTTAGAAGGTCAGGAAGAACAGGTTTTTTGTTATGAAATATTTTTAAACTAATTAATTCCAGATCAAATGATTTAGGTCGAATCTCGACAAGTGTACGATCTCTATAATTTATTAATACTCGGTCCCGATGGCTATTCTAAATGGTTGTTTAATGCCTTCTGCTTCAATAGGATCCAAAAGAGATGCAAAGTAAGGAAATAAGTATTGCCAACCTTTCGAGTAACAATTTTATACTCATGTTTTATTTTATGTAAAGAGTATAATATATGCGTAAAAACTGCTGAGATATAATTTAAAATGGATGTATGATTGCATCCGTCATAGGCAAGTTTCTCAATATAACGTTGTCACAATCAGCGTTGTCTGAAGCTTGAACATATGTTCTCCGTCTCAGTTTACTGTAAATAAAAATGTGGGATTAAAATTTAATTTTTTTCTTCCTGAGCATTTTTTACATACTATTATGTTGTAAATCTGAGATTGAGTTTATTTGTCCAACTATTTTTAAGAATTAAATATTGCAAGGTGTTAAACCTTTCTGTTTAACACAAGCACCTTGCAAGATTCCATTGTAAGTGTAAACAATTCAAAATTGTTATTTATATAATGTTTTACTACCTGCAGTTATAGTCTATGGCTGATTCAAAACTAGCATAATTTGTTTACTTTCAGTGGCTTCCACTGGTTTACAATACAAGTACTAAATACAATTTAAAACCCCACTCCCCAATCTTAACAAAACTCTGGCATGATCAAAACCTAAACGAACATAGATTTTTTCAGCTGGATCGTGGTAAGAGTAAATCTTCCAAATGTTTTAGTGCAGTTGAGATTTTAATAAGTAAAACATAAAAACCTAAATATTAAAAATTATCAACTTTAAACTTTTGTGTTAGTTTTTTTAAATGTATACAATCGCGGTGTGTAACTCGCTGACTCATTTATGTACACAAATGCCTGAATCAACCGTTTAAATTAGAAATTTGAAATTTGGCATGGATAAATTTTGCAAGACAAAAAATAAAATCCAGAATTTCATATTTTAACCCCTTCAAAAAATTTCAGATTGTCCGTTTTCTGAAATTTCATTCTTAGTTTTTCACCCCTAGTCACCAAACAGAACCCTAATTAAATTACATATGGTTTAAGAATAAGAGACAATCTTTGTAAAAAATTGTTAAAAAAACTTTTAATTCAGTACAACTTTGTTCGATGGTTTTATCGCATTTTGTAATGTTAACCATTCAGACAGATTTTTATTAAACCCCTCTTTGGGTTTTTGCTTTAGCGACTGACCAGTTGGTCCCGAAAATTTTCACATAACAATATTGATAGATCTTAAAAATATATAAAATTTTGACCATTTCATATCTCGCCGTATCTCTTCCCATTTACTTTTTATGTACATTTTTCCCTCTTTACCAATTTTCTGATCATAAGTTGAGGCATTTTAGTGGTTCTGGCCCATTCGAGAAATCTTGATTTTAGTTTTTCAGCTCTATCAGCCAAAAAGATGGTCCTATAAAATTTTGCTAAGATAGAGATTTAAATGAACTGCAGTTTTGGTCGCGTGACTTTTTGTAGTATCGTTAACCCTCCAGGCCGATTTTCGTGAAACCAGGTTTTCGGTTTTTGCACTCTATTGATTAAACATTTGATTCTGTACAAATATTACAGACTGTGATTGATATATCTTAATAATATCTAACAACTTTGTTGAAAATATTTTGCCGTATCTCTACGCATTATCCTTAAAACTGATTTTAATATAGTTTTGTGTTTTGTATTGAATGTGAGTAGGTTGTATTAGCCAGTTATGTTACCATCGGGGCAGACGTTACTAATTCAAGGATTTTTAAAACATGTAAAGCACAAAATTGTTATGTTGGTGTCGATTTTACTACAAAATTATAAGGTTTCCGTTACAATTAATAATTAATTGGAATTTGTATAGCAAAGTTTATCAGTAACAAAATAAACGCAAGTGCACTTCGATGACTCTTCTAGTCGAAACCTGACATACCTGACAGTAGTCGATTTTCTGACATACTGCAACTTTAATTTGAAGGGTCGTATATATTAAGGCTGAAATCTCAAAGCAATTTTCCAATGCTTTCGGGAAAATGCACACCTTATCATAGTCCATTAACGGTTAAAAATTCAGCTTCCCGTAATTACCTACGACCCAAACCTATTTCGACTGGGGTATGAAAACTAACTGCATATTATTTTGTTCCATTTAGGACTATTCATATCATTAAGTATAAGGGCTAACTAATGAACGAATGTAAAAACTTATTATATGTATTTCTGTCCATCAAATATACGTTCTTGGTTAATTATTTGGGAAGTTTTCTGTGTTGAAACATGTTTTGGTACAATGATACAATAGGAATAAAAGCTCTATTAACCATCTACTTTTGATTAGGGGTTTTATTTGAGATGGGCGTATTTTGTTTTTCATTATACTGCTCGAAATATAGCCATTTCATAGACTATATTAGTAAGAAAAGTTTGCATTTATTGTAGTGTTTAACAAGGTCGCCGAAAAAAATCAGTTTTTCCTGGCTTAATTTTAAAAAACGATTCTCGTAAAACTCAGCAATTTTATTTTAAAATTATAAAACCACAGAAGACGAGATCCGTCTTTCTACTTTTAGAAAAAAAAAATAGTCAATCTCTATCTTAGTTAGTTAATTTTAAAACACGATTATCGTAAGCCTCTGCAGCCATAAAAACTCGCCTAGTCCTAAGGGGTCATCCATAAATTACGTCATCTGAAAATAGGGGGGGAGGGTCCAGATTAAAAATGACGGTAAGGTGATGTGCAAGGGGGGGGTCGGCTTTGATATGACGTCATTTTAAATATGATGTTTTATATCAAACTTGAACAGTAAAACCATGTTAAATTCTAACACAAATCAACTATTATAAAATAAGTATCCATAAAATACATTAGACTATTTTTAGGAGTTGCTTTATAGTTTATTTTTCTATTGAGAAAGTCATTTTGGCTTTATTTCTGAAGGTAAATTCAGATTTGATTGGTCAATTTTTTTAGTTTATCCAGGTTGCGTTTAAAAAGCATTATTTTTACTTAAAACGGAGGTTTGTTAATAATGACGTCATTTTTCCGTGAGGGGGGGGGGGTCAGACAAATTATGATGGTAGGATGATTTTAGGGAGGGGGGTCCAAAAATGGCCAAAAAGCGATGACGTAATTTATGGACGGCCCCTAATGCCGCGGCCGCGAGGAGGCATTCGCGCTCAGGTAGACCGGAGCCTTAGACGAAAAACGTCCAACTCAAAACACATAAGAACAATGTAAACAAAATACGACCTTTATATCATGCTTACAAATTACATTTTAAATTAAAGATTTTTAAATTTTATTTATTTGACTTATATATCAGCTGTTTTTCTGAAATATTTAAATGCCTGCTTGAACAAAAGCAGACATTAAAATTTTAGTTATTTCATTTTTAAATTAGCTTATTCTTATATTTTTGCAGCAAGTTAAAAAAAACTATGTATATCACTCGGATTGAAAGTGTTTCTGTACTTAATCCCAATTTCTGATCTCGACAGAATCCACTTTTCTTTCTAGTGATAAACACTTTTTTTAAAGTGTTATGCAATAAAAAATGTTTACTTTATATAATAGTAGTTTTCATCACTAAGAGCAAAAGTGAGTCTTTTTTGGAGTGTCAAAAAGACACTTTTGCTCCGAGTGATGAACAACGTTTTTTATCATAATGCAAAATTATACTTTTGATCGTTAAAAATATTAAAGTTGTGTTTTCGAGGTTATATTTACAACGTTAGTAATATGCAGGGTTTACATTTCTGTTATTTACAAACAATACTCTTTATAACGTTTGTATTTCAAAATTCTGCTCCTCAACATTAATAAATGAATAATAATATACTTAGAAAACAACTGACTTTTCAGTACTAGGACCTAAAAAATTCTCCACCAGATTTTTCAGTCCTAGGACAATAAAGAAACGGTTTTGGTACAATTGAGAGAACAAAAAACAGGCTGATTTCGTGCAGAATGATAAAAAAACAGTTTTTTTGTAAAATCGTATTGGAATTTTTTATTTAAATTTAGTTATCTATTGAATCAAATACCGTAATGAACAAACAAATATCAGTAGTAAATCATACTATTATAAATTACTGCTAAAAGGTACTTAATGTTTTTGTAAATGAATATCGAGTAGCATTGAAAGAGTTATTTTAATTTTCAACTTGCATTATTGCACCAACACGTATCATGCCAGAGGTTATTATACAACTACTATCCTATTATAATATATCAACTCGGCTCATAAACGATAAGTTCAGTGGTGTAACTGGCAACCCCACACTCATGGGATGAGCACTGTAGCCCATCGGCTACCCTGCAAACTGATGCTTAACGACAGTGTTGTGTCCATGTGAACACCAAGTACATGGGAATACTTTCAGCAGACAGGATTTATCTGGCCATGTGTTGGACGCGCTAAGACACTGAAGGATAGCCCCTTCAGCAGAGTAAAGGCACCAGTAAACCGCTGTCGGTCAACAACAGGAAAACTGTCACCTGTTGAGTGGGCACTGCAATAGCCAGCTCAAACTTTGAAGGCTGTGCAATTTAGTGCATTATTTTTTTTACGGTGTACAAAATCAAATTTTGGTCTCTGAACTACTTCTATGTCTATAGATGGGAAAAGAGCTGAACAGTATACAGGGTGTCCCGGAACTCTCTGGAACCCTTTTGTATATTTGTTCCTTGCATCGAGACAAGAAAAAAACATCATACAAATAGGGGTCTAAAATCCATCGTTTAGCCACTAGCCACCATTTTGTTTTTTTTAATGTAATAATTTTTATTTCCGTAACGGATGGTTGTATTCAGTTCATATTTGGTATAAATCTTAATCATACTAATGTACATTTTCAGGAAATAAATTGATTTTTTCCACTTTGTATTTTCAAAATGGCGGCCATTTTAAATTTTCAAACTCAAATATCTCAAATTTGGTAAATTTAAAAAAAATTTTACTATGTACAAAAAAGTTGCCAAATTTAATTATCTAACCAACAGTACCAAGTTTGTAAGGATCTGATTACAAATAACGGAGTTATTGCGATTTTTCTCCAAAAAAAAAACATTGATTTTGCATTATAATTCATGCAAATTATGGCCATTTTCACAGAAAAATCGCAATAACTCCGTTATTTGTTATCAGATCCTTACAAACTTGGTACCGTTGGTTAGATAATTTAATTTAACTTTTTTTGTCTAAAGTAAAATTTTTTTGAAATTTACCGAATTTGAGATATTTTAGTTTGAAAATTAAAAATGGCCGCCATTTTGAAAATACAAAGTGTAAAAAATTAATTTTTTTCCCGAAAATGTACATTAGTATGATAAAGATTCATACCAAATATGAACTGAATACAACCATAAATAACGGAAATAAAAATTATTACGTGAAAAAAACAAAATGGCGGCTAGCGGCTAAACGATGGATTTTAGACCCTTTTTTGTATGATGTTTTTTTCTTGTCTCGATGCAAGGAACAAATATACAAAAGGGTTCCAGAGAGTTCCGGGACACCCTATATAAGTGCAACGCTTCATAACTTAATCAAATTTAAATTTAGAATGCTATTTTTTTACAATGCACTCAAAATAAAATGCTTTAATAACATATTATGGGAGTGATTTTAAATGGCAAACTAAACCATACTGATTGCGCACTTACATTGAATAACAAAAAAAGTGTTTTGTTTGAGAAGAATATACGATTGTATAGCTGTTCAAATTAGTGTATTTATTCAGTTATTAAGCTATGATTCAATATTGTGGCGTTGTTACAGTCAAATTTGGAAAATATGTAGTTCAAGAGAAATCAATCACTTTAGTATTTGGTAAGGTAGGTCTACATATTTTAAACCATTATTAAAATCCTTTACTACGATGTCTCTATGTAAACAATTTTGTAAACAATGATTTTTAACATTGATTGTAAACAATGATTTTTCTCTATGTAAACAATGATTTTTAAATATCAAGCAAGCATTTCTGGATTGAAAGAAAAATAATATAAATTACAAACAAATAAATCGCGAATTTTCCGCAAGGAAAATATGCGAGTTGAGAGAGTGAAATGTACAAAAACATAGAAGAGTTTTAGATACAATAATATTAAATTATTTAACAATTACCTGCAAATTTTAAAAGATTGCACATAAAACACTATCAAAAGAAACTGCGAATCATTTTGTATAAACTGTATTTGTAATCCCACGTAAATTATAATGGAGTTCTGCTCATCTACAGCACACTGCCTTTATAATGTTATGCGCGGATTTCTCCTAAAATGGACCTAAGCTTAGATAAAAGGAGGAAAAGAAACACGCTTGCCTATTAAGGTACGGTGTAAAAGAATTGCTTTGTTATTTATCAAAAACACATAATCTAATAAATATATTAGATTATTAGGTATTATTGATACCTATTGATTGGTAGGTTTTACTGAGGAATATAGGTAGCTTGCGTCATGTACAAAATTGATCCTTGAAGCACTCATAAATATATCAAAGCAGCAGCTCAAAACTACTTGCAAATTCAAAGTAACTAAAACCTGAGTTTACTTCTTACTCAATGTTGACTCAGATAAGGAGAACGTACGCTACATAGCTAATCTTGATGTAGTCATGTTTAAATATATCTGATGTGTGCTGTATGAATAATATTTCGATTTCAGAGCATTTAAATTTGAAACAATATATATTTTTTAATACAGTAAGTATTTCATTTTGTAAATGAAAACTAACACCAATTTAATAAGTTTAAATTAAGATATTGATGTATGATACATTTTTATGTTAAAGAGAGCATATTTAGTTGCTAAAAATATATTCTAAAATAATACCTATACTAACGTTAATATTAACTTGCTTTCATTAAGCTGCACTTGGTTTGTAATGTTGAAAACGTTATCTTAAAGTTACGTCATCATAAAATAAAATCTTTCAATTTAAATAAACAATGCTTATAACTTGTTACTCTCAAGCTTTGATTTGTTTCAATGTAGCAACCAGTACCTACTAACTTACTAATGGGAGTAAAATAGGTCATTTCTATCTTATAGCCTATAATTGTTCGAAAATATGTTTTTTCTTCAATATTGACGGACGAGAATGATGCATTTCCTAAAATTTTTCTCATCTTGTGCACATCGTAGGAGAAATCCGTGTATTCTGTTAGAAAGGTAGTGTCTTGTAGATGAGGAGAATCCCATTATAATTCTCATCAGCTCCCACGACTAAGCTCTACGGGCTTTCAAAGTTTCAATTATTAAATATTATGGAAGAAGGGTAATTGATTTAATCATTAGACAGCTGTTGTAATAACAAATGCTAGTAAATCAGTAAAAACAGGCGTTTCAGTCATTAAATGAAAAATAAAAAAACTAAATGGGTCCAGATCAACTAAAATTGTGGTAAAATATTTATCAGTGGGTGATTACAATCTTGGATAAATTGTAATCTTGGATAAATATGTATTGCTCTAAGTACTTAAGAGACCAAACAAATACAATAATCCAAAAGTTTGTTTGTGTTTAAAACTGTCCGACTTCAACATTATGTTCGAGTCGAATGGGTCATAAAACACTCTAAGCCTGGTCTGGCTGGCAATGTAATAAAAATACACATCTTTTTCCGGGATCCTCGCGTTTGGCCGAAAAGGCGTTTGGTACCCAGTTTGGGATTTTTAATGCGAAATTCCGTATGAGCCAATAGGAGCCCGAGCTGTTGACTGGTCGAACGCCATTGGCTAAGAGCTAAATACGCGAATATAATGTTACTCAAAACTGGAAACACGGATCTCTGTTGCCAACCATCGTTCTTTCTAAAAAAACAAATTACTCAACTAGTATTTTCTGTTCATGTTAATAAACGAACTCGAAAACTAACATTTTAAAATATAGATATTTAATTAGCAATTACTATTTAAAACGTGTTATACTCTCATATTTTAGATTATCAGTGTTGCTTTAGTTTTTATAGAATGTCAGGTTACTCCATAAATTAACTTACATTATAAAGAAAAGAGATTTTTGTATGATTTAAGATTGTAGGTATATTGTTGAAATTAATTAGAAATAATCAAGATTTCTCATACGACGTGAAGTAGGCGTACGAGTAAGAGTTATGTATTATTAATATTTTATCCGTTGAAATTATTAGGCCTATGTTACATTTTCAGTACTTATTTGGTAAGTGAAACTGTAGGTTTCCTAAGATTTGTCGCAACACGTTAAGTTAAATCTATTAATTTAATATAACATCTTCTGATGTTTAACTTATGTGTGGTGAGAATTAATAAAGACAATGACATTCGGAAAAAAATTTTAAAAATGTCATTGGGTGGATCACATAAGAGTTTATAGTCCATCTGACTACGCAAGAAGGGGACTATATTCCTACATGTTTAGGTAGGCCTACAAGTTATGTGATTGTTGTGACAACCAAATTTAAGTTAAAATTATGCAGATTAATATATGTATAATACTTCTTAAACCAATTGTTATACCTAAACAAACATGCCATGTACGTCGCAGACGATATATTTTTTTTTATCTATGTATAATTTGGAATAGATTAGAAGCCTACTTTTTATAACACCTGATAATTTAGTTGCTTACCTTAATTAGGCCCTAAATGAATTCTCCTGACGTAGGTGTAGGCTTACATTCACTGTTAAGTTATGAAGAGTATAATGAAGAATTTGTAACAGTTTGATATGAAAAGTAATTAATATGAAATTGTCATTAATTGACAAATTTTAAATTGACTACACCCTACGAGTTAAAATACACCATGTGAGTGTATTTATGTGATGTATGTAACTTGGTTGTTCACAATGTTAGGCCCTAACATAAATTTTCTCAACGATACTGTTATATTGTGTTATATTGTTATATAAGTCGTATGTGTTCTAATGTGTTGAGAAATGGCCATTTTTAATCATAATGAAGGTTGGTATGTAGCCTATATGGAGAAAAACAAGAGTGTTTCCGTGTCGGCCGCTAAAATTCCGTTGGGCCAATGTTGCTATAAAATAGCAATATAATTGTCGCCCATTCCTTTGACACATATTTGAAGCGGTAAATAACATTTATTATACTTGTACATGCCATGGAGGATGGTGTACACCCAGTTAAAATTATGCATATGTTGATGTTTTAGAGGCCAGGTAATGAGACCATGTAGGCCTAAGTCGCCGTTGGATTTTTCTGAAATTTGAATGTTTTCAGCCATAGGGTAGGGGTATGTATAAAATTTTGTACTTTTATTCTTGCATTTTATTAATACAAATTTCCATTTAATTCAAAAAGACTATTCATGTATGTGTTTAAAGTAATTAGCATAGGCCTAGTCACAGGTATGGCGATGTAACCGTCATAGACTTTAAGACCCAACGGTTTATATACCTATAGGCCTATTCACTTTTAAAACGTGTAAATATGGTAATGGACTTACATTATGTGATTTTTTCTAAACTATTAATGGTGTATGACTGAAAACATATTAATTTTAAAACCTCTGACCGTTATTGGGGTTAAATAGTTTCAAAATGTTAGATTTATGGAGCAATTTTCAGGAACTTATTTATAAGGAACACATTCCTCGTTGTAAATTTATGACAATATCGGTAATAGTAATTTAAATGCACTTATACAGTTGCATATAGATACCAGGAAGGTATTATGTGATACTAAAAATTGCATTATACCCGTTATATTTATACCCATTATTAAAAAATTTATATCGCACAAAATTTTTAATATGTTATCCACGAAAAAGGCATATTTATGTTAGAAGAGTTACAACATAACCTAACCTTAAATTAAACCGGCCCACATGCGGCTGTATGCCGGCTATTGGAGTTTAGATGTGGAATTTACAAGTCACTCACGCTCAAGTCGCTCACGTGAGTGACTTAGTAAATCGCAAATATATAGAATTATATACATTTTTATTATTGCTGGTGATAAAACACATATTTTTTACTAATATAGAAATTAGGTTATGTGTTTTTTTTTATAGTGGTTCACGGCAACACAGAAATTTGCGTGAACGACTTGTATTTTTGTGTGCCTTTTGCATTAGAAAACAACTTTTTATGGGGGGAAAAAATAACAATTCAGCTTAGCTGCTTTTGTTTTGAGATCAGTTTAATATGTTAAATTTATTAGGCCAAATTTTTTTTCTTCCAGGAAATTAAAACATTTTGTGAAACCGATCCATAAATATACATTACCGGTACTTAAAAAATTATGAGCCTACGTGTTTCTTTCAAATTCCCAACTGAAACTATTAAGACTAAGAATAAGACTAATAAAATTGGTACAATTAAACTAACAAATAAAACTCATATAAGTAAAACATCAATAAACAAATCATTTATTTGTATTTCAGTTTAAAGCTGAGTAAAATGGCTTAAATTAACTCAATTGCCGTATTACTGTGAGTAACTAAAATAAAAACTCCAATTAAATTAACTGCTGTACCTTATTTAAATTTAATACATATGCATATGTGTTTAAATATCAATAACGTATGCTATAATAATAATAATAATAATAATAATCGTTAAGATTAATTAAACATTGCATTGAGTTATTTCGTGTTTTGTCACTGTTTTAAAGTTGGCACACCTGGCCAGGAAACATACGGGTTGTAGTCTCGACTGGGGAGTCAATTGCTACTCGCCTCTGATTGGTTGGGCGTGTGTTCGAGGCTACTGGGTACCAAACGCCTTTTCGGCCAAATGGCTTGCCCCCCTTTTTCCGGCTTCATTGTTAGTAGGACCATTTCAACTTCAGAAAAGTATACCACAAATAGTATAGAACAGGTTTTTTTTTTTATAGTTATTCATTAAGATGTAACAATACTAGAAAATACGGAATTAAAGGGTGAAATTCAGATCTTATACAATGGTCTAGAAAGCCTTGACTTTAGTTTCTTTACGTTTTGAAGGACACCACAGTAAAATGTAACTCAAAAGCGAAAAGAAACATTTTTTAAGGTTATACAGTAAACATGTAAAGTAGTATTTTCAAGCTAAGTCAAATTTTCTAGGTATACTACAGGCTTATATTTATGTAATATAAAAAGCTTAATGATCAAACAATTTGAATAGAATTTAAAAATCTTCGATGTGCTCCTAAAACATAAGAGTTGTAAATAGAAATTTAACTAGTATCTGATAACAGCCGAATTTTTTAATTTTATTTAGTATTATTGTTTACACTAAAGAAATTTTACAATGCTTAAGTATTTCATATTGAATTCATTAAATCAATATTGTATAATATGTATTTACAATGAAGTACACACAATCAATTAATCATTCCTAAATTAGCCACGAAATTACCACACGTTTGCTTGTGACCAATGGCTCCCATGAATTCGAAATATTTCTTATGTACTTTTTTTACTTAAGTGATTACTTTAAGTAATTTTCTCCACTATTTATGGTATTTTATTATTACTTTTTGGGAGGGTAGGGTGTTTTAGAGTATGAAATGAAACCTATTTAGAACAGTGAAGTTAAAAGTTTTTCAATGGTACACCCAAGAAAACATAAGCTGTAGTTAAATTGAAACTCTAGTATTTTAGTAACTTACCTTACCTTAAAAGCCCGCCCAAAGTAATTCCCAAAAGCCATATTGGCCGCACTTTATGGTGCACTTAACACAAACCATAAAACCGCTTCAGATGTTGTTGCGCGCCCCGACGCGACTTGTCCTACGTGCCGGTCTCGGTTTTACAACATTTAACTGCGATTTTTTTATGATACGATACTACGATACGATTGAACTACGATTACTGAGTCGGCATAGTACCTCCAATTAAATTTTCTTCTATAACTAATAGTTTGAGGGATAATAGCTCACTTAAGTGAATTATTTTTTTATATTACCATAATTTAATAGGTTAAAGGAGAAAACCAATATTTTTATCGTAATATTATATATTCAGATTATGATATATTCTGTTAAACAGAAACCAAGGTTGATGACACGTTTAGTTATTAGGAATTATTTCCAGGTGGCTTTACTTTTTTTAGGTGTGTAAGTAATTCAGGACTATTGCTGTTAGATATCTTCATTAACAATATGGATTATTATTTATTTTGCAATATGATCATTTGTGCGGACGATTTAATCCTATTTTCTTCTATTTAAACCTTTTCTAGACCTAGAACATCTTCATAGCCTTATGTATCCTATTCATTCTGATATGTATTCAAGTAATAAACTTAAGCTCAATGCTTCTAAATGATTAAAAATGTTTTTTTATAGCAAAAGAATTCTATTTCATTTTAATATGAAAAGAGGTGGGATGATTCTTGAAGGAGTCGAAAACTTCACTGACTTGTCACATTAATATCTAAGGATCTCAGTTTACCATAGTCAAAGAAGCATAGTGCACACTGGGTTTCATAAAAAGAATGGACAGCCTCTTCAAGGAATTGAAAACACTGATATTGTTGTTTTTCTCGCGAGTTAGGTCCATACTTGAATTTTGCAGTGTAATAAGGTCGTGTTCTTACATTCCCGATAACTAAAGTTCATTAATCATTTCTAAGAATTTTATATTCCAAATTGTATGGGACATAAAAGTAACCATCAGACAATTAGATGCAGAGAAATGTTCTCAATATTCAAGTTTAAGGTATTGGAAGACGCGCATGTGTTTCTTGAGTTATCTGGACAGGAAGGTGGCGTGGAGACCCTGGCTGAGTTGCAGTTGTATGCGCTAAGAGTCGAAAGTACGTAGCCGGCGGTTTAAACGAACTGCTGAACGACGATCCACCTCCCTTCCAGCTTAACAATTAAGTGGCATTGTTCATTCAGGTAGCCGACTCACTGAGTCACTTGTTTAAAAAAAGAAATGCATATTTAATTCAAAAATATATTACATCAGTAAGTTTGTATACCACATCTAAGTAGGTTTTTATTTTGTTTTTTATTGCAATTAACTTCGCAAATACTTTTTAAGAGTTTATGAATTATTATTATTTGCACAGTATCAAATAAAACTATCTTTCTCTATTCAGGTCAAATGATTTTTTTGAAAATAATATGAAGTTGTATTTTCCTGTTTCTATTTGATCGGATGCCTTCCCATTTTTTTAAGGCACCTTAAGTCTCTTGCCGGTACGATATTCCAGTTTAAATTTCTCGCCAACTTTGGCTTCCCAGGATGCCGCCTCTCCCACAAGCCAACTTTGCGACCCATCTGATTCTCTCCTTGGAAAAGTTGGACAAGCAGATCATTATTTTCTCATTCATATAAACTAATGATTCTAAAAACTTCATTTCTTTCTAAATTCCGGTTTTCTTCTTTTTTGTCGTTTTAAAATGATTTAAATGTATTAATTACACATCTTAAAATATTTGCAGCATTTTTACCCATAGGCCTGACCATTAAATAGTTTTTAACAGTAAAAGTAACTTATGGCATAATCTAAATCATTTACTAATCTCACTACATTACAGTCAGCCATGGATCTGTGTTTGGTAAAATCGGCATGACGGAAAACAAACTTTCTGTCAATAATAATTATCAGTGAAGTTCTATTTGTAATTTTCATGCATTGAACGGATGAAAGGGTTTGCTTCTTCAAGTGATATTTAATATATGATTTAAAAAATGACTGCCATTCTCTTAAATGGTATTCTTAAATAACAAAATACTTATGACCATCTTTACTTTTACTATATTCTGTTGTTTATTACGCCGAAATACAATTTACTCTTATACAAACAAAACAGACGTCTCTCACAAAGAATTTATAATTACGTTCATGAATTCCAAGAAGACTGGCCTGTAATCTTATTTGTTCAACGAGCAAGTCTAAATCATCGCATTAAGATCTGTCAACAGAACATTAGGCTGCCTTATCTTAACTTCTCTTACTTGAATGTTATTTTTCGGCATTTTTGTTTGCAGCTTTTACGAATTGTTAACTTTACCAGAGTTTAAAAGACTAAGAATACATGTAAAAATAATTGTTAGTATGTTGTTCTCTTAATATTATTGGAAACTTAATAAGATATCGCTATTATTCACTATACAGTGTGTACATAAAGTCCCGCACTGGTTTAATATTTTCTGAACAGTAACAGATAATCAATAAGATTATTAATTACATCAAAATAACACCTAAAATTCTATTTTTTGAAGGAACTATCAGTTTTCTGTCATATCATGGAGACGTCCCGCCAGGAGGCAGAAGGAAATTCTCAATGTAAGCATAGGTTAATATACATAGGCTAATATGTACATAGGCTAATATGTACATCAAATTAAAGGTCTCTAAGAATACAGAACAATGCCTCAAACCCAACCTCAAAAGGATGACTGGGTCAAAAATGGCAGGCGATCAAACTTTGCATTAAAATCATATTGCTGAAAACAATATTTGTCAAATTGCAAATCCCTTTAAAACGATGTAATGACATAGGCCAATGCAGTTTACCAGACGATTTCCACTGGGGACATCCCTCAAGGATGTCTTGGAAAAAACTTAAATTTGTGTTATAACCATACTGGATTATATTAAACCTTTTCATTTCAAACTTAAACAGTTAAATAAATAAGTATTGAATTTACTGCAATCTTTATCAAGGTACATTGAGATTTAATTACATTTTTTCCCAACCTTATTGGTTATTTTTAACGCAACGTTTTGTTATTCTATCTTAACTCAATGTATGTTATTGTTTGTACTATTTAGTTCCATTTCAAACGGGTTTTAAATCAAATTTAAGTTTTTCTTTACGTTCCCTTCATTATTTACTAATATTTTATGTGCTTACTGAGAAACGATAAAATTTCAATCATCATAGCAAACAAATTTAAGTCATATACTGAATGAAGATTTCATAAATCTCTTTTGCCCTGTCTCTAATATTATGCATTACTAAAGGCTATACATACCGTTTTGGAGCATAATGTTGCTAGGTAAGTAGAAATATATTTTCAAATATAATTTTTTTACAAGTTTTTCAATTATACAAGAAGATCTTTTTACTGTGTGAGGGCTAAAATGTATGATTTTACTAAATGTAAGTTTCATACAGTTTAAAATCTTTGTAAATATTAAAGAAAATTTTAAAAATAATTTAATCGTTTCTTTTATAATTATGTTACTATAGTGTTATAATTTTTTTATATTATATTCTTTGAAATAACACTCTTTCTTTATCGCATATTTAAAAATCTATATATACCCTAGTTGTGAAAGGGGAGGTTCAGGATACCCTCCTTATGGATTCTTAAAAAACTATTTGTTCTTGTAAATGAACAGCTAATTCCCTAATAATTTAAGATTTAAACCAAACTTATAGATATAAATAAAATTGTATTTTCTATAAAACTAAAAAAAGTTTAATATAAAGCGTTTTAAATCACGTAAAATGTGAATATAGATATCAATAAATATTTAAACTATAGTATCTATATTTAACTTAATCTGTAGAATAACGAACAGTCATATCTCTTAAGATATGGATTTATTAAAACCTTCAATTTTAAATTATAATTCATTAATTCGGATTGTAACTTTAATTAGTCTTGTAAAATAAAGATAACAAAAAAAAAATATATATATATACTGTATATTTTATTTACAAGACAATTCTATAAAAATAACTTTCACAACTTACAAAGGAGATTAGAGCGTTAACGTAAGGGAATTCCGGGCATTAGTTCCGCTGGAAGGTTACGGACAATAAATTGTGGCAATTTAAAACTCAATGTTTACCTACCTAAATGCAACTTTGGTTTGATTCCTAACATGCTACATTTGTTGGTTTAATTTGTGTTCCTTGGGAAATATTCTTATGACATCGTATTACCAGCATATAAATTTAAATATAAACATTTTTTTAATTTTTTTAAATTTTTTTAACTCGATCAACCTATTGTAAAATTATTGGAAGTCAAGTTGTTGATTTGGTAAATTTGATAATTGTTTAGACATAACCAATCAAAACAAGGAAGTTTGATTTTATCGTTTTTGTTTTATTTTAATTTTTATTGCATGAAGAAAGCTCATATAACCTAATTTACCATAGTTTTACTTATCCTTACAGTATTTTAAATGTTGTGAAAGATTCTTTTTTTTAATATTAGTTTAGAGATTTTTATGATTTCATTTCAATATATCATCATTAAAAATTTATTTTAAACCAATATCCAATAAGATTATTAGATAATTATTTAAATGGTTTAAAAATTTCTAAAACTATGAGGTATTTTAAAGTTACTTCTGACAACGAAGCTTCTGTAGTGTGTCCTACGAGTTTCTATGGGTATTTCGTCAATCAGACATCGTAATAAATTAGCAGTTTGGCAGTTTATGGTTGCGATTGCTTTCGTAAAAACCATTTGTATTTGTTCTAAACAAAAGTACCACTAGTGGAAATGATAAAAGTTTTAAATAGGAGAATAGATCTATATATAAGAACATAAATATAAACAATATACAGGTGGTTTGGTAGTCAGTGCCAAAATATTTGAATATGCAATAAATATACGTAATTTAGGCAGTTACATCTCTCTCCATCTTCCAGTAACAGTAGTTTTTTATATTTCCAACTTTCTTGACATTCTCCAATAAAATATTGTTTTTCTCACCTTTGACCAGTTATTCTCACTTCTAATGACATTTTCAGAAAGTACACAAAAATGTCTATTAGAAAGCACACTTTGTCTAAATAAGCCCTCATAAAGCCTTCTACAAAATTCTTGATAACATTTTTTTAAGTTACAAAAAAGGACACTATTACTCCCTGAAGAAATTTTTTTCAAGCTACAAACTGTGAAATATTACCAAAACTTTATCGAATTCTAATCTTTATAACAATATGCTATAGGTGACCTTTCCTATTTGCCTAAAAACATTGGCGATATTTAGGAAAGTTTTGGTGATATTTGACAGTTTTAGATTGAGGAATAAAAATATTTTCTTCAGTAAGATATAGTGTCCTTTTTCTTAATGTTCAAAAATAGGTTTTCGGTAGATTTTACTAGGCTTTACAGGGACTTGATTGGGACAAACCGTACTTATTCTAGTAGACAATTTTGTGTACTTTCTTATATTGCATTAAAAGTGATAATAAGTTTAGTAAAGGGTGAAAAAGCGAAATGAGTATAAATAATGTCAAGAAATTAAAAAACAGATTTAAAATGACTATTAATGGAAGATAGAGTGAGATTTAACTGTCTGATTTGCGTATTATTGTTCATTTACAAGCATGATAACCCCTTTAAATTTTTGACACAGACTACAAAACACCCTGTATATTAAAAATAACTTTTAACCATGCATCCTATAGTTTCAAAGTTATTTACTAAAAAAAATGCTTTGTTAAAAAATTATGCTTTATATTATGTTATAAAAGGTTTGTAGAATATTGCTCTGTATGTAAAGAGCTTTAAACTTATGTAAACACTCTAAATGAGTAGGCTAAGCTCTTAGACTTTGTCTTTGGACGTCCCTTGGAATTAAACGTTACGTTACGTACGTAACGTTAGCCTACGTAGCACTAGAAACGTAGATATTTTTCTAAAATATAAATTGCTCTAAGAGATATTAAAATGTTTAACGCCCATAAAGTTCATATGGATGTTGGTTCTCTAAACTTTAGGTCTGTATGAGTCCGCAGAGACGCCACACTCATAAAACTTGTAGATTGAGTTCCAAGTTGGTTCCCTTGATATTCAAAATAAGGCGTTGATTTATTCCGCATGCATTGTGTGCACAAGCATATCATTTTCCTACTACCTCAATATATGCAAAAGTGATTTCTGAGGTAGATATTTAAATTATGATCCTACGTTGTTGTGGTAGTCTTCAGTTGTTACTTATTTTTCTTAGGTATTTATAATATTGTAGTAAACTCTACGCTATAAACAGTCTTATTTATTTAATTAATTTACAGCTTCATATAACATACCAATTATGTATTCATACTGATGTAATTTGTAGACTTTTATTACCAAAATATCACATAGCAATGTACTGTGATTTTTTATTTATTTTTTATTTTAAGTAATTCATTAAGTTATTTTAAAATAATATTCCTTTGCTATATACAATTATACACGTATATACAAATTTTCTACATGAGTCTATTTCTGTGAGTGGGATTAGCTTTGCTTGTTACTAAAAGTTTTTCAAAAAGGTTTTCATACAAATAAAACCATATTGATAATGGAGCAATAATTTTCCTTTTTGTAATCATTTTGCTATAATATGTGGGACATTTCCATTGTTATGATATTCCTATATATTTCATAAACATTTTTATAAAGATATATTAAACTGTGCGTTCCATCTTATGATTTGCAAAATAAACTGTTATTTTAAATTTTAAAAACTATTTACATATTTTATTTTGTTTTTAACTAAATGTTTCTCTAGCATTTTTGTAGGAATATTAAATATTTCAGAAAACAATAAAGATTTTTAATTACACATTAAACTTTGAGATAAAACGGGTAATAACCCACAGGTTCTGAATCATTTCAATTAAAATTTAAACTTTTAAAAAGACATAGTTTGACAGAAAAAAAAAGTAGTCGGAAGTTTTCCAGCCTGAGTTTACTGGAGTGAAGGAATTATTTTGATGCATTGTCCTCGCTCGGAGTCCTATAATTTATTACCGTAATGTCCGTTCACGATATTTCGTATATTAAAATAAACATTGTGTGGTTCTGGCACTATCAAGAACATTTTGTCGAATTTTTCACTTTCAAATTACGAAATAGGAAGTATATAAGAAAAATATTTATGTAATGATGTCTGCAAAAGTTTTGATTGCTAGAAGTTCGAAAAAATTATGGCCAACTTCCGTTCCGTCCGGATGGAAGCACATCGGCCCACTTCCGGTCTAACTCCACCTTGCTCAGCTGGAGTACTGTACTGCAGTTTTCATCGTAGAGAACTTTATATTTGTTATCTTAAGAAACTGCAGTACCTCAGCTATCTTGGTATTTTGTCCCATAAGAACAATGTTAAATTCAAAACATTACTGTGAGTTTGATTTTCATCAGAAAATTTCAAACTTTATGTCGTTTGAAATGTTACCATAGTATCTTCTAAGAAAGTTAATTTAAAAATTACCCACTCGAATAACGAGTAAAATATAAATATATATTAATACTATTTTAAAACCACTTTGAATCATTTTAGGATATTTAGTAAAAGATTTATTCATGTCATACTAACCGCCATACCATTATGGTCACAATATTCAAGTTTCATGCAAATCCGATGCAAAATTCTCGAAATAAAGTGTTTTAAAGACACCTATAATTAACATTAATTTTACATTGATCTTATAGGACTAAAAATTTAAGATGGCAGAGGTACTGCAGACTCTTAATACTTTCATCCATGTTTCTGTAGGTGAATTTTAAAACTTTTATTTATGATTGAACAAACTTAAATAAAAAATTTTTCTTTCCCTTTGTTCTGATTTGCTTTTTGTTCTCAATATCCAATCGTAAAAGAGGCTACATATTATTGAACTATCAAAAAGTATTATGACACTATTTATGGCAAAACCTAAGCAAGTAGGCCTATTTTTTTTTTTTTTTTTTTTTTTTTTTTTTTTTAATCAGGACCTTGGTTCCAAACAATTTATTGAAACCCTCTTCACCACAACTCTGCGTACTCAGTCAATTTTAATTTACATTGGCTGTACATTTTTTTGTCATAAATACCATGCGGAAAAGTAGGCCTTCGTGTAAGTTTGTTTTCTTAGGAGCGTCGGGAAGAAATGGTAGACTAATCATACATAATAGGGGTACACAGATATCGTATTGAGTTATTTAGATAAATAAGTAACATGTAATACATATACAAATATATATGTACATCAATTTGAAAGAACGGCGGGTTTTTTTCTTTTAGAGACCTCAAAATGAAAATGTTTCATGGTCCCGGTCTTGGATCTTTGACTACTACCTCAGTATCGTATTCCAATAGGGATACGATAGGAATACGATACTGATTCAATAGTTTAATATGTTTAATAGGTTTAATAGGTTAATAGTTTAAGGTTATTAGTTTTTAGGTTAGGTTAATAGTTAGTTTAGGTTAATAGTTTAATAGGTTAATAGGTTTTTAATAGGTTCAATAGTTTTAGATTTCGCTAAAACTATAAAAATGATGATAAAGCACATGTACCCCATTCGTGTCTCAAGGTGGTAGAATGTTAAATCACGGACCACATATCATAGAAGTTGCTGAATCAGCTGGTTTTTAAACTCTATTTACATTTTTATTAGAGTTTACCATAGTGATAAGAGTTGTTCTATGCTTTTCTTTTTAAATTTTTTTATTTTTTGTAAGTATTAAAAGTAATTTTTTCATGTAGAGAGTTTCATGACCAAGTGTTTGTGATTTTAATATATTATAGACTAGATTTTCTAGCAGTAATAGGAGTACTTCTTGTGTACAGTAAAATTAAACAGGGAAACATTCTTGCAAAGTACGTTTCATTGGTGTAAGAAACGTCCATATAAATGAAAAGCCTTTTGGATATTTTTAATAATAATTTTACTGGTGTGTTTAAAAAATAAACTTTGATTCACGAAACACTCGTGAATCGAGTTTATTTTACTTACTTTTCATATACTTTATGTAAAAGTAGTTAATGCGGGCTATACGTCGTTTACGCTGACTACAAATACTCACAGCCCAACGTGGGCGATCAAATTAACCTCCGTCGGTTTGTGAGTTTCGTGATTTTTCTCAATCCCCTGAATGATTTATTTACTTCTGCTATTGAGCATTTACAATCACCCACAACTCATTCTGGATAGTTTGCTTCGGCCAATGTCCAAATAAAATGCCCACTCCGCGATGTAAGTGTTTTACAAAGTCCGAACGTCTATTTCCATCTATATCTAGTCCACTTGGCCTTAAGGCCTTATATAAATAATATTTTTTGATTTACATTATTAGTGTTGGATACTACAGAAACATTTCTGATATATCCATTTTTTATTTTTATTAATAATTAAGATTGTAATTCATGTACAGTTTGGAATTGAAAATTCCCCGCAGAAATATTTTGCCGAGATTTAGTTCGCTCTGGCGGACTAATTTTTCCCATCTCGCCCAAGAAGCGTTCATTTATTAAACCGGCGAGCGCCTACGTTCTTTAGTTAATTAAAAACCTAACATTCCAATGCAATCCCTACGTTCTTTCACCGAGTTAAAGGCTAATCAGTGATTTTGTTTTAAACCTTTTATCCTTAATATCGTTAAATGAATGTTAAATTAATCTCATCCGTGTAAATTAAAGTTGCAATATTACTATTGAATATTGTATTTAAGTCACGTTTATAATTGATTTAAATTTGCAATATGTTCGTACTGAATAAATCATTTTTATTCATAATAAATAATAAATCACTTTGTAAAAATCATTTTTCAATCACTAACCAAAGATAAAATTATATGATTTGAAAAACAATTTAACAACTAACTAGAGAAGGATAAGAATAAAGGTTTTAATTCAGCAAACGAGTAAAAAAGTCAAAAAGAAAAATAAGAAAAAATAATTAATCAGCATTCAGCGTTAGTTGATTAAATGTTAAGGAAGTTTGCATAATTTTTTATCATTCTTAATGTAAATATTTTATGTAAACATTGACGGTTTCGAAATAGTTCAATTTGAGAAAAAAATATAATAAATACTCGTATTACTGATTGATTTTAAACCAAATAAAACCCAAACTATATTGATTTTAACCGTCTTATACCATACGATATTTTCATCTGATGGATATTTTTATCATTAATTTGTTATTCAATAATGAAATATATTTTCACTATATAAAAATGTGTTTTTATTAATATATTTTGGGGAAGGTCGGCTAGTATCGGACAGCGGGTAGTATCGGACAAACGCTGTTTCCAGATTTTGCCGCCAGAGACAGCACTGACTAGGACATCAGCAGAAGCACCAAGGAGAAAGACTATGTGAGCGCCATTAAGCGTTTCGTGCCTCAATAATCGTCTGCGCTATGACATTTCTTTTTGTTTTTGTGACAATTTCTGTACACGTACGTATGTTTGAGACATCAATGTGCTAAACTGAGTCAATCCTTTTATGATTCAACACCACTATTTGGTAGTAAAGAGGCTTTACTTTGTTTTGTAGGTGAATGGTTATTTTAGTTTGGTTATTATGGAAGTGGTAGTCAAAATGGCGGACCATGTCAGTCGGGTAGTATCGGACAAGCTCGCGTCGGGTAGTATCGGACAGAATGGATAGGTTTAAATTGTTGAAATAATTCTAAAAAACTTAGCGTAATCAATAATTAACTCCCATTATTTATTTTTAGGTTTTCTAACATCATTAGAGAGAAAATGAACAAAGGAGGTAAATAAGAAAGTTTTGAAAAGGGCAAAAGACATAAATGTAAAAAAATTACAAAAAGGCAATTACAATTGAAAAAAGAAGTAGGTCTGAAACACATTGCATTATTTGTTATGAGACACTTCAATAAAACTGGATACAACGTTCACATTGAAAGGGTTGGCCTCCCGAAAACTGTGCTCAGCTTGAGGACAGCCATCTCTATTATAAGTGTATGATATTTGTGTTGGGCACGAAGCAAAGAAGAAAAGACTTTAAATGGAAACACCAACAATGTTTTGAGCCAAAGTGATCTTAATTTTGTGACTTTGAAACTCGATTTCCTTTATTTAGACTTAAGGTTATCAGCCTTAAGGACTTAGACTTAAGTCCTTAGACTTAGGTTAGCCTTTAGACTTAGGTTATGGTTTTTACTGATAGTAAAAACCAATTTTTTTTATACTTATAATTAAGTTTTTTATAGTGTTGAAACAATTTGTAACGATAAAAGTGTGTTTTCAGGCTGCAAGTGGTTTTATTTTAGCTACAAGCAGTTGTAGTTAACCCTGTCCGATACTACCCTCCAAAAATCAAATGGGCCCAAAAGTAAGGGTTAGAAAAAGTGTGGAAAAGTTACACATTCATTCATACAATAATTATTATATTAAATGTGTAGATAAATAACCTTTCAAACTTTGATTTTTTGCATAGTAAATTATCATTTCTTTTATCACTAATTAGAAATTCGAAAAAAAGCTTAAGTGTCCGATACTACCCGACCTTCCCCTACTGAATAAATCATTTTTATTCATAATAAATAATAAATCACTTTGTAAAAATCATTTTTCAATCACTAACCAAAGATAAAATTATATGATTTGAAAAACAATTTAACAACTAACTAGAGAAGGATAAGAATAAAGGTTTTAATTCAGCAAACGAGTAAAAAAGTCAAAAAGAAAAATAAGAAAAAATAATTAATCAGCATTCAGCGTTAGTTGATTAAATGTTAAGGAAGTTTGCATAATTTTTTATCATTCTTAATGTAAATATTTTATGTAAACATTGACGGTTTCGAAATAGTTCATTTGAGAAAAAAAATATAATAAATACTCGTATTACTGATTGATTTTAAACCAAATAAAACCCAAACTATATTGATTTTAACCGTCTTATACCATACGATATTTTCATCTGATGGATATTTTTATCATTAATTTGTTATTCAATAATGAAATATATTTTCACTATATAAAAATGTGTTTTTATTAATATATTTTGATTTTCCCCCACTTAAGTCTCTTGCCTTCAGAGATTTTTTGTACGGGTAAAAACAATAGAGACTATTTATTTAAATTTACTTACCTCATTTAAACAATTTTAATTAATTTCAAAAAAGACAAAAATCAACCTAATACTGATCTTTGAAAAGATTTTGAAACTTTATTCTCTCTTTGTAATGGTCTAGGTATTATAAAATAACTAACTCCCTAATATAAAATTATAACAACCTTTCTTATGGTCAGATCTAAAAAATGATGTGGGCCTATTAGAGTAGTGTCTTTTGGTTACTCCTGGCCCAGGTCAAGGTCAGCGGTTGGAAGTGGCAGGTGTGGGGTTGGAAGTGGCAGGTGTGGGGTTGGAAGTGTGGGGTGGGGGTGACAGTGATGGATGGGTTTGGGAAGTGGGTCAAGGTCATCCGGAGGGGGTTTTAAAAAAGTGGGAGCCGCAGGGGCTCGGTGGGGTTTGGGAGGGGTGGGGGTGGCGGCGCCGGGCCGCGGGAGGTTTTCGTTTATTTTTAAAATTAAATTAAAATAATAGTTGCATGATAGGAGAGCTCCTAGGTGTTTACAGTGCGAGTCGATACAGTAGAATGAGACATGTGTCCAAGGAAGAACGATCATATAAACCCGGTAATATAGTGAATAAGAATAATTGGATAGCGTCGTCAATAGGTGTAACAAGATTGAAATGTTGATACTGCAGCATGTCAGTTAAGACAGCGTGCAAAACAGTATCAGTACAGTATGCAGTGTTGCACAGGCTAGGTTTTGCAAAGTACAACGGGTGAAAACTGTAGTATTTCTTAAGCTTAGCCAATGTAGTACGCGGTTTAGAAAGTGTGGAGTTAGATTGTTTCTGTAAAATATGTTTTGTGCGTAAAAGTTTTAGTTGTAAAGAGTGCGAGGCCATGATAATATACGAAGGGGAGATGTGTACTCTCCGACAATAAGCGAGTATATGACCGGCGCCCGCGAGTGTGCCTGAATATATAGAGACTAATTAGCATAATAAGTGCAAACATATGTTAGAGTAAAAAAGTGTTAGACTAGGTGTTAGAGACTTGCGGATAGTTGTTCACTGTTGCCCTATCGCCACTATAATGACGCGCGCGCGGTACCGATGCCCGTTATATGGGGGTTGTGTGCCCCCCCCCCTTCCCCAACCCCTCCCCCTGAGAGGATGACATAAAAGAACAGAACTTTGGAGAGCTCAGTTATTTGTTGGGTGGCGCCGCGAAAGGTTGTAGCAGGGGGAAACATATAGGCGAAAAAAAAGTATTGGTAGCCGCAGAAGTTAATTAATTATTCAGGTGCAGGATCGCAAGTAATGTTCCGTGCATGAATAAGTAGAAATATAATTGTGAATTGTACAGGTAAATCTTGTACTGTAGCAATAACTATAATATTAGACGGTTGTAAAGTGTATGACCTGCTGGTGTGCAAGAAATATCCCGTGCACAACTAAGTGGGATTACAATTGCCAATTGGACAGGTAAATCTTGTATTGTAGCAACAAGTATAATAGTAGACCGTTGTAAGGTGTATCACCTGCAGGTGTGCAGGAAATGCCCTGTGCACAAATATAAAGACTAATTAGCATATTAAGTGCAAACACATTTTAGAGTAACAAGCGTTAGTTATAAAAGCGCAAGAGACTAACGGATAGTACCTCACCCGACCGATTCCGCCACCGAAATGGCGCGCGCGCGGCAGCAACACCCCTTTTTATGCGATCAATGAGTCACGTGCGACGCCCCTCCAACCCCCTCCACGAGAAAACCGCATAAAAGAGCAAGGTTTGGGAGAGCTCGGTTATTTGTCAGTCGGCTGCGGCTACGGTCACAAGAGTCAGAGGAAGAGATGGATAGTTTAAAAAAGTACTGGTGATCGCGGAAGTTAATTAATTATTCAGTTGTAGGATTGCAAGTATTGCTCTGTGGATAATCAAGTGGGGGGACCACAACTGTGATTGAACAGGTAACTATTGTAGTATAGCAATAATTTTAATATTAAACGGTTGTAAAGTGTATAAGCTGCAGGTGTGCAAGAAATGTCTCTCGTACTGTAGCAATAATTATAATAGTAGACGGTCAGCAAGTGTATTACCTGCAGGTGTGCAAGAAATGTCTTGTGTAATGTAGCAATAAGTATATGATTGTAAGGTGTATTACCTGCAGACGTGCAGGAAACATAGGGTGCACTATTGCACAGGTAAATCCCGTAGTGTAGCACTAATTATATTAATATGACCGAGAAGTAGCGGTCAGAGTTTAAGTGTTGTTAAAGTAAGAGAGTAATTTGCATATTAAGGAGGAAACAGGTGTGTAAGAATGGAACCTGCAATTAATCAGTGTGAGTTTCCTGCACACGATGTTAATTAGCATATTTTAGTTAAAAAAAAAAATGGAAATTCGACACGAAAATAAAAGTAAGATATATAAAATAACTGATGTAGTGTTAAGAAATAGTGTAAAAATAATAAAAATGTTAAAATAAATAGTGTGTTAAAGTACTATGTGGTATGAACTCACGGATTGGTTGTTTACCGTTGGGGTGTCAGCTCCCTATATGGGAGGCGCGCGAGCTTCCCGTCGTTTATATACATGCGGATGGTTACTCATGCATGACCCCCCCCCCCCCGACCGGACCGGAAACCGGAAGCCCCCCTCCCCGCCGACGTCACAACGTCTTGGGTGTAGCGTGTAAGAAGTACCGACCAGACCAAGGATTATGCGCATAAGTAATGCATTTCCAAACAATAGTCTATTGTATGTTAAAAACAAGTTGCGTGTACCGGCGGCCTATTTCCGTTGGAACTATAATTAAGCGTTGGAAGAGGCTGGATAACAATCGACGATAATTATGCTGTCACGCAATGGGGAAAGCTGAGGATGTACTTGTCAGCGGATGTAATTTGATGGTATCTAATGCAAATTGAGAGGTACAAGGCTCCTACTTGTCAGCGGATGTAATTTGATGCTATCTAATGCAAATTGATAGGTACAAGGCTCCACCTGCGTTTTAGCCGACCCACATGTAACAAAGCACATCCGTTTGGAAATTTCCATACCCCTTAAACCCCTACCGAGCCCCCCACCACTCTGGGAGCCGAGAACTACCCTGACGACTATTGCCGCCGCAGTCGGGCTCGGAACTCCGGACGCGGCACTCCGACCCGACTCAGAGGGCAACTCAAATGTATAAGCGGCCGATATATATTTGAGTTACTCTTGTTGTTAGGCTATTACTATTTAATATTTGTTGTGTGTGTGTGTGTGTGTGTGTGTGTGTGTGTGTGTGTGTGTGTGTGTGTGTGTGTGTGTCTATGGTTTTTATGCAAAGTGTTATTTGGTTTTAGTCTTAAGATGTGTTAGTTTTAAGGTTTAACTTGCGCATTGCGATGTTAGCATTAAGGTGTGTTATGGTATTATTTATGTTTAAGAAATGTGTTTTTAATTTTAAGTATTGGGTTATGGTGTGTGTGTGTGTGTGTGTGTGTGTGTGTGTGTGTGTGTGTGTGTGTGTGTGTGTGTGTGTGTGTGTGTGTGTGTGTGTGTGTGTGTGTGTGTGTCTATGTCTGTGTTTATCTGTGTGCTAATAATTTTTTATATTCCACAGCTAGCTGTTAGGATGGGTAGATTAAATTAAAATGTAAATGTAAATTGAAGAAGTTTGATTGAACTTCATTTAACATGGGTGGGACATGCGCGTTGTGCCGTAGGTAGCGCATATTTTTATTGTTTTTGATTTTTGTTTTTAATTTTGGCCAGGCAAAAATATGTTTGGGTGGGTTTAGATTAAGGGTGGGAGGTTAGAGTTGCGTCTTGCATTAGCTGTTTCAGAGTCCCCATTGTAAAATTGGAATGGTCAAGTCCAGTGCCCAGGCCCGAGGCTGGCCGCCCGTATCACAGACTACCAAACTGGATCGCCACGTGCGTGCGGGCCAAAAATCGGGATCCCTAGCAAGACGTAACTTTTTGGGTTGGGATTGGGAGTGTTTGAGGAACACAGGGTGGTGGAGACGGTTACAGCCGCCTCCATCACCTTGGATCATTATTATTTTTTGGTGACCTTGACCTCAATCCATTCATGCATGACCCCCCCCCCCCCGACCGGACCGGAAACCGGAAGCCCCCCCCGCCCCCGCCCCCCCCTCCACCAGCCAAGTGCTAACAAATTTACTTATAACTTGAGAATGGTTTGCTGGAATAGGGCAAGCGATACATCATTGGAAAGCTCTAATTAAGAGTAATATTTTGGTAAAGACAGAATTAAATTATTTTCTTTTAATAAAAATTTATTATTAAAAGAAACCCCCACTCATTGACTTGCCTATATAAGAGTGTTGTGGTTTGCGTTGGGACATTCATTGCCAATAATAGCTAGAGTGAACATGTCTCCCCGAGATGCTCCAATATTTTATAACAAATGTACAAAAGTTGAAGAAGTATTGGAGGTGGATGAAGAAAACAATGAAGAAAACGATGTAGAAAACAATGTAGAAAACAATGAAGAAAACAATGAAGAAAACAATGAAGAAATTGAAGAGCCTTTATTAAGTGAAAATGTTGTAACAAGAATATTTGTGGATCCAAATTCTCCAATGGATATTATAGGAAGGTTTGTAATTGAAGTTATGACATGGATAGAAAATGAAAGATTAGTAAACATAGCATCACCAATTTTAGTTGATGATAGACCCACCTTTGGTGTATATTGGCGTAACAGTGATCTGTTATGGCTATGGGCGGAGGCATATGTGGAGTATTTGCAATTGGAAGAAAATATAGGCTTTAATCATTACTTTTCAGCTTTAGTCTTAACCTACTATTTTTAACATCTTACTAAAAATCTTACCGTCCCCCCTCCCCACTACAACTGGGAGGTTATAAAAAGGGAGCAGTAGAGAATCATTTCATTTCGCTGCTAAATTTCAAAGAGTAAACATCAATAAGATGCATCAATTTGAAATTTGCTTAGAAACCTTTCATGATAATATTCTACTAGAAATACACAAAGAGTTATTCCATAATAATAATGAAGATGTAACAGAAACCGAATATGAAGATTTAAAACTATATGGAGAAGAACAACAAGAAGAACAACAAGAAGAACAACAAGAAGAATCATTAGCAGGACCCTCGAATGCTATACCAAGTTTAAAAGTATTTGCTTTAGAAGGTAAAGTAGTAATGCACCACAAAATTCAAAATGAAAAATTGAAATTGGAGCAGTTTTTTAAGGAAGTGAGTACAATTGCAAGGAGAACACTCACAGAAGAATTAAGAAGACTAAACTTCATTAAATTTAGCATATTACTACATGCTATGTTTACTAATGTAGAAGGAGAAATGTCACCAAGAGGATTTATAACAAAAAACCAGACCATCATGGCAAGTTCAGATATTAATTCAATAGTTGAAGATTGTTTAGAAGAGATATTAACGAAAATTCAAGAACTTGAAGGCAGAGGATCTGGTTGGAGTTTGGTTAGTATTGAGGGTATGGATATTAGAACTCATAAACACGGCTACGGATTAAGGGGTAGCAGTTATATTCCGCTCCCAAAGAAAATTTCAGACACCAAATCGTGCATAAATGTTCAAAATGAAGATATGGAATGTTTTAGATATGCAATGACGGCAAAATTTGTACCACCTCACCATGCGGATAGACCCAGTCAAGAATATGAAACACGTAGATATAAATATAATTTCCAAGGATTGACTTGCCCAGTGGCTTTAAAGGACATCCCAAAGTTTGAAAAACAAAACCCTGGAACATCTGTTAATGTTTTCGGTTTGGACAATTCGAATAAAGTGTACCCATTGCGTGTGGTGAAGAATGAACTACCAGATCATAGGGACTTAATATTACTTACAAGAGGTGATGTTTCCCACTATGTATGGATCAAAAAATTTGAAACTCTTGTTAGTAATCAATTATCTAAAAATAGAAATAAGAAGGTAATTTGCAAAAGATGTTTCAACTTTCAACGAGAAGGAAGACTAGGAAGACAGTGGTTAGAAGAGCATAAACGATTGTGTAACAACAACTATGAAGCCAAAATAATGTTACCATCACTAGATAAGGCCGAGCTAAAATTTGAGAAGATATCTCATCAGTACCGTATTCCCATTGTTGTATATGCGGATTTTGAATCTACACTTGTTCCTATTGAAAATAATGATGATGAAGCCAAGAAAAGTGTTAAGTATCAAATGCATGATCCAAACAGTTTTTGTTTATTAATTAAATCTACACTGTCAGAAGATCATTTAAATAAATATGATCTAACATCAAAACCTGTTATATATCGTGGTGAAAATGCTTTTAAAATTTTCCTTGACCACTTATATTTGATAGCAGAAAATGTACAAAAAATGTATAGTGATATTGTACCAATGATACCGATGGATGAAGAAGAAGAGATTCAGTATGAAAATTCAACCCATTGTTATTTATTTAAAAATGAATATACTTTGGAAAACCACAAGGTACGTGATCATGACCATCTGACAGGTTATTATAGAGGGGCCGCGTGTAACAGATGTAATATTAACTATCAAATTCGCAACTTTATACCTGTAGTTTTGCATAACCTTAGCGGTTATGATGCACATTTTATCATACCGGAATTGGGACGAGATGATGGAAAAATCGATGTGATAGCGGAAACTAGTGAAAAGTTTATTAGTTTTAGTAAAACGGTTGGAAATATTAAGTTACGTTTTTTAGACTCTTACCGTTTTATGCCATCTAGCTTAAGTAAACTCACTGAAAACTTAAAGAAAGAAAATTTAATAGAAACAATGAAGATTGTTAGTAAAGATAAATTGGATTTGGTTCTCCGCAAAGGTGTTTTTCCCTATGATTACATCGATTGTTTGGAAAAATTTGAAGAAACATCACTTCCGCCAAGAGAAGCCTTCAAGAGTAAGTTGTATGAAGAGGACATCAGTGAAGAGGATTATCAACACGCTTGTAAAGTATGGAACGAACTAGGAATGACAACATTGGGAGAATATTCCGACTTTTATGTTAAATTAGATGTGACTTTACTTTGTGATATAATGGAAGAATTTAGAGATACCTGTTTTGAAGCATATGGATTGGATCCATTTCATTCTTATACATCGCCTGGACTAGCATGGCAAGCTATGCTGAAAGAAACAAAGTGTAGACTTGAACTTATTACAGATATCGATATGGTTTTGATGATAGAGTCAGGCGTTCGTGGAGGATTGACGCAAAGTGTAACTAGACATGTAAAAGCTAACAACAAATATCTCCCAAACTTTGATGCGTCACAACCTACAACATTCTTAGGTTATTTTGATGCAAATAACCTATATGGATGGGCTATGTCAAATCCCCTTCCATATGGTAATTTCAAGTGGGCGAACCCAGATTCGATCGGCAATATAATGGACATACCCAAATATGGCGATACTGGATACATTTTGGACGTCGACTTCGAATATCCTGAACAACTGCATGATCACCACTACGATTTACCACTATTGCCAAAGACGGAAATATCACCAACTGGTAGATGGCCCAAATTAATGATGACGTTAACCAACAAGTCAAGATATGTAGCTCATTATTGGACAATACAGCAAGCAATAGAACTGGGATTGAAAATAACAAGAATCAATAGAGCAATACAATTTAATCAATCTTGTTGGTTAAAACCATACATCGACAACAACACAAGAAGAAGGACTGCAGCAACATCCGCTTTTCAAAAGGACTTTTTCAAATTAATGAATTATTCAATATTTGGCAAAACGTTGGAAAACAAAAGAAAACATAAAGATGTAAAATTAGTAAGCAATCCGGAGAAGTTGCAAAAGTTAGTACAAAAACCAAACTTTGGAACGAGTGTAATTATCAACGAGAATCTTGTAGCTGTTACCATGAACAAAATCTCAATAACAATGGATCGTCCTCTATATGTGGGAATGACTATTTTGGATATTTCTAAAACCCACATGTATGACTTTCACTACAACAAGATGGTGAAGTTTTATGGAAGAGAAAACATCGGGATAGCATATATGGATACAGATGCTTTCATTTATTGGATAAGAACAGAAGACATGTATGAAGATCTACGTACTTTTGTATATACTACTGACTTTGACTTTTCAGATTATCCTAAAGATCATCCCAACTATGACTACGATAGAAATAAAAAGGTGTTGGGCAAGTTTAAAGACGAAACAAATGGTGTACCAATGGAAGAAGTTGTCGCTTTAATGTCCAAACTGTACTCATTCCAACTGTACATCAGTGAAAAGGATGAACATCAAGTGGTGAAGAAAGCCAAAGGCATCAAGACTTCATATCTAAAGAAGAAAGTGCAGTTTGAACATTATAAAAGATGTTTATTTGAAAATGTGGAAACAACCGCAACATTCAACACCATCAGAAGCTACAACCATATACTGTATAGTGTAAAGCAAACAAAGTGGGCATTAAGTTATAAGGATGATAAACGCCACATTCTTGAAAATAACATCAACACATTGCCATTCGGCCACTATTCCCTAATCCCTATTGATCAGTAAACCTTTTCTTCGTCCTTTACCTTCTTCCTTTTTCCTTTCGTAAAGAAGAGGGGACATGACAAGCCCAATGTCATGTTTCCTCTTTTTTACACCAACGTAAAATGGCCTTGACCTATATCCTAACCGTATATAAAAGAGGATAAACCATTCTAGAGATCAGTATCTTTACAAGCGATGTGGAAGACACAACTGAAGATGGAAGACTTAAAAAATAAAATTGTAAATGAACTTCATAAGCCAGCAAGAAGAAAATTTCCTAGAAGAAGTACAGTTATAAAAGGAATGAATGATCTTTTCCAAGCCGATCTCATTGAAATGATACCACATAGTAAGTTGAATAAAGGATTCAAATACATTTTAGCGATTATAGACTGTTTTACTAAAGTGGCTGATGCCTTACCGCTAAAGGACAAGACTGGTAAAAGTGTTACAAAAGCTATGGAAACGGCTATACAAAGAAATAAATTCAACATCAAACATCTACAAACTGATGATGGGAAAGAGTATTTTAACAAAGACTTTGCAGCTTTAATGAAGAAGTATAAAATAAATCATTATTCTACAAATTCTGAAGTTAAAGCTTCAATAATAGAAAGATTCAATAGAACATTAAAAGGAGCAATGTATAAAACATTTTCCAAACGAGGATCATATGTTTGGTATGATATCTTACCGCAACTTATAAAAGAATATAACAACAAGTATCATCGAACCATTGGTATGAAGCCTAACCAAGTAAATAGCGGTAATGCTAAGATGGTATTAAAACGTATTAGGAATAATACAACTCCTAAACGTGAAAAAATGCAGCCTAAAACATTGAAAGTTGATGATAAAGTTCGTATAAGTAAGTATAAAGGTGTATTTAGTAAAAGGTATCTGCCAAACTGGACTAATGAAGTGTTTACAATCTATAAAGTGCAACCGACAATACCTGAAACTTACATCTTAAAAGACAACAAGGGTGAATTACTTGAAGGTGGATTCTACGGACACGAGCTGTTAAAATCATCAGTTGGCGATGTATATCTTGTTGAAAAAATTTTACAAAGAAAAAAGGATAAGGTTAAAGTACGTTGGTTGGGATTTAATAAAAGTGAAGACTCTTGGATCCCTACAAAAGACTTGGTGTAACAATTTATGAACTCATTATGTGTTTAACCTTTACACAAGATGGAGATTGTGCAACAAAAGGATCGATTTTTTATTAATAATATTGATGAATTAACAGTTGACAACGACAAGTTAAATCATGGAAAACATGGTGAACTACTGCCAAACACAATAAGATGTTTAATAACTGGACCGTCAAATTGTGGAAAGACGAATGTGGTTTTTAACTTAATAACAAATCCTAAAGGATTACGTTTTAACAACATTTACATCTTTTCCAAATCTTTGCAACAACCCAAATACCAATTATTGGATAAGGTACTTGCAAGTGTGCCTGAAGTTAATTTTTACAAGTTTAATGCTAGTGAAACTATAATGGAGCCAAACGAGGCTAAACCATTTTCTATATTTATATTTGATGATGTATGTTGTGAAAATCACGACACTATTAGAAGTTATTTTGCCATGGGAAGACATTACAATATTGATAGCATTTATATTGGTCAAACTTACAGTAAAATTCCAAAACAACTAATAAGAGATAATGCAAATCTACTTATTATCTTCAAGCAAGATGAAACAAATTTAAAGCACATATATAATGATCATGTAAATGCAGACATGTCATTTGATAAATTTAAAGAAACGTGTGGCAAAGCATGGGCTGAAAAATATGGATTTCTTGTTATTATGAAAGAAGAAGCTATAAAAAATGGAAGATATCGTATAGGGTTGGATAAATTTGTATTAATCCATTGAACGATTGATGATACGTTTAGTAATAGATTGGTCTTCGCAGTGTAAACATGGTGAACCAAGAAAAACTATTAAAAGAAATAAAATCACTGAGTGACTGGATTAGACTTAAAAATCGAGCATTAAGAATGGGTTTGAATGAAAGAGAAGAATTCCTGGAGACTACATTTAAGCCTATTACAGAACCTTTAAAACAGATAACAGAAACTATTGGTAAACCTCATTATGAAGGAGATGTTTTGCTACCTGTTTCTAAATTTGAAGTAAAGAGTTTGAAAAAGGAAGAAGATGATAATGATGATTCTTACACAAGTGATAGTGAAGTTTCTTAAAAAGAAGAAGAAGAAACAAGACAGGAAGAACCAGAAATAAATGTTCAAAAAGAAGAAGAACAAGAACAACATATACCTGAAGCAGAACAATCAATTCCAAATCTAACAAAATTAAGTAGTGATATATTGCAACAAGGACCTCTTGGAAGAAAGTATATCATGAAGATGTTACATGAAATAAAAAATAACCCAAAATTACACAAGTCACATGTATATAGTGCGAGAATTGATGGAAATGAATTAAAAATAGGAGATTCAAAAGTACATTTGACTGAAGATGATGATATTGTTATTGGTGAGCATAAATATAAAGGAACAAAAGGATTATTTGAACTGATTTTTAAAAATATACCTATAAAATATACGCTACAAGATTTAAATACTTTTAAAGAAATTTTGCAAAATACTAATGCTCATAAGAAGAATTACTCCAAAGATTCAATGATAAATAGAACACGCGCAACTAAATATACAGTTGTAATAAAAAGATTGTTTCCGCTGAGAAAACTATCAACATTACGAACTGCGCCCGCTTTAAAGAAACCGTTGAAGAGGAAGTCTTTATCACTTATGGACTTATCACTTATGGATGAATATGTTAAAAAGAAAAAAGGAGAAGCTTCAACGTCTGGTAAAGGTTTAATGAAAAACCTATATAATACAAATGTGATTTACTATAATGATATAAATAAATTGGTTGATAGAATGAGACTATTACATGAAGCCATGGAAGCTGGTCATACAGGTTTAAATAATGAATGGGTGGCTTTAGTTGACGAACTTCGAAATCGTGGAATAATTGTATAAATCATCACGGATATATAAGAGAGCAGTGAGCATACAGTGGATCAGTTCAATCATGAGCGTTGACAAGTTCGGACGGTACTCCGGGCTAGGAGTACAAGGAGGAGAAAACAGAAAAAGAAGTGGATTGCCGCAAACACCTGAAGGTGACTATGATGTGAGTAACAAACGTCTAAAATTTGTTAAAGACCCAGAAGAAGATACAGATGGAGCAAATTTAAAAACAGTAAAAGAAGCAACTTCAACATCATTGAAATTAAACAAGAATACTTATGATGTTAAATCACATAGAATAATTAATGTTGGTAAACCAACTGACAGTTCTGATGCAATTACTAAAGAGTATTTATCATCTGAACTTTCAAATACTTTAAAATTGCAGTGGGGTAATAATTTAAAGGATGGACAGACATATGATGCTGGGAATCATAGAATAACAAACGTGGCAAATCCAAAAAATGATAAAGATTCAGTTAATAAAGAATATTTACATTCTATAATACCGGAAAAGACTCAACGCGGATTTTCTTTTTATAAATTTATTATAAATGACATTGGGTACCCAAAGGAAGACGGGGATGCTGTAAACCTGAAATACATCAAGGACAACTGTATTTTACAAGATGCTGATAAAATCGATTGTCATGGAAAAGTGTTGTCAAATGTAAAGTTTGGTTCTAAACCGAAAGACGGTGTTACTATGGAACAATTATCTAAAGAAATCAAAAGGGGAACATCGAATTTTGTAAAACATGAAGATGCCGTGCTAAAGCGAGGAGATACATTTATACATGGAAATGAAAAGTTTGATTTAATGCAAGGAAGTAATGATAAATGGGATGCGGGAGGTAAAAGAATAACAAATGGAAGATTTGGTGAAAAAAGTTCGGATGTACCTTTAATGGCACAAACATTAATTGCGGGCGGTCCTTTATTAGGTACATATGAAGGTCATAATAGAAGAATAAAAAATATTATACCTGGTTATGAAGAAAATGATTGTGTTACAGTGAAACAAACAATAACTTGGAATGAACGCAATGGAACCAAATTTGATGCTAAAATGAAGAAAATAATTAATGTTTCACCAGGTGAAGATTTCAATGATGCTGCTACTATTGGACAAGTTATAACAACATCAAAAAGTGATTCAACCGCTTACACGTGTAATGATAAACGTATTATGCAGTTACATGATCCTCAACATCCGAAAGATGCTGTAACTTTAGATTGTTTAATAAGAATAGTGGGAAACTTACTTATCGATACCCACAATCATATAGCTAGTACAACGAGTCATGTGATGATTCAACCTGATGAACGAGAAGCTTGGATTAAAAATAGAATCATAAATCAGTATATAATTAATTTGAATAATTAAATATTTAAATATAAAACATTGTGCACGAGTTATTCATTTATGTAAAGCAGCTCGTGGAGTAAACACGCTGGTTATATAAGACAACATAATGAAGACCGCACCTCTCAGTCATCATCAAGACAGCGGCAAGAAAGGACGTGGTATAACATCAGCTGCGTTATCCCTGCTAAGACGGATTCCTGTTGGTGCTGTTCTAAATCGAGCAATAGACGCTTTACCATACGAATTTCATCTGCCCGGAGGCTATCAATATTGTGGACCCGGAACTAAGTTGGCAAAACGTTTGGCAAGAGGAGATCCTGGAATTAATAAATTAGATCAAGCTTGCAAAGAACACGATATAGCGTATTCCAAGTTTGCAGATTCAACAAATAGATCAATAGCGGATAGAGCGCTAGCGGAAAAAGCTTGGCAAAGGGTTAAATCAAGTGACGCCAGTATTGCGGAAAAAGCAGCAGCTTGGGCAGTGACAACAGCCATGAAGACGAAAGCTAAGTTTGGTGGTGGAAGACGACGCGGGAGAAAACCTAGTAAAAAAGAAGCTGCAAAAAGAGGCGGGAACATCAAAAGAAGACATCGCACTAACCCTAAAAGGAAAGTCAAGAAAACATCCATATGGTCAATGGTAAAAAACGGATCGGGTCTTTACTTAAGACCGTACCGTGTGTATTAAATGAGAAGAATAAATTGATAATTCCAAATGAAGCATTAACAAACTATCAATTGTCAAAATATGTGAAATGTTTAAGAATACCATTCTTCAGAGGAGTTTTTATGAAAGATACATTACCAAATAGAGTGTGGAAAAATGAAACTGGAATAGTAAACTTAGACTCTAATTATGGACCAGGTACTCATTGGGTATGTTATAAAAAACTTGGAGAAAATGTTTACTACTTTGATAGTTTTGGAAATTTACCGCCACCAAAAGAACTTCAACATTATTTTCGAGACTCCAAGAATATATTCTACAACTACAAAAGAGAGCAACCTAGCAATACAGAAATATGCGGACATTTATGTTTAGAGTTCCTAGCGAAGAGCGTCAGTCAGCTTTAAGATGTCATCGTATACAGTGTCGCTGAGCGGAAATTCGTCAACATTGAAAAGTACACTTTTCCCAGCGTTACGTTTATCTACGGACAAACTATGGGAAGCAGCATTATTGGATTTGACTACATACAATTCAATTCCCAATGTTACAGAAGGAAAAAATAATTTACTACATTATTATGAGAGTAAAGATGAAAAAGGAAATTATTCACAATTAAAAATAATTTCATTATCTACAGGAGCATATGAAATAGACGATATAAACCAAGTATTACAAAAGAAACTTGGAGAAGAAAATATTTCTATAAAAGGTAATAATAATACATTAAAAGCAGAAATAACTTCAAAGTATTATATAGATTTTAGCTTAGACCACTCAATCGGCAATTTGCTCGGATTTTCAAAGAAGAAAGGAATTTTAGCCCCTGGAAATGATTATACTGGCGATACAACAGTAACAATATTAAAGGTGAACAGTATTGATGTAACGTGTAATATTATACACGGATCATATAGAGATGGAATAAATCAACACATATTACATACATTTTACCCCACAGCAGCTCCTGGTTTTAAAATAGTTGAGAAGCCACAAAACCTGATATACCTACCGTTAAACACCAGTTTCATTTCAGACATCGTACTGGGTGGGTTTAGATTAAGGGTGGGAGATTAGAGTTGCGTCTTGCATTAGCTGTTTCAGAGTCCCCATTGTAAAATTGGAATGGTCAAGTCCAGTGCCCAGGCCCGAGGCTGGCCGCCCGTATCACAGACTACCAAACTGGATCGCCACGTGCGTGCGGGCCAAAAATCGGGATCCCTAGCAAGACGTAACTTTTTGGGTTGGGATTGGGAGTGTTTGAGGAACACAGGGTGGTGGAGACGGTTACAGCCGCCTCCATCACCTTGGATCATTATTATTTTTTGGTGACCTTGACCTCAATCCATTCATGCATGACCCCCCCCCCCCGACCGGACTGGAAACCGGAAGCCCCCCCCCCGCCCCCGCCCCCCCCTCCACCAGCCAAGTGCTAACAAATTTACTTATAACTTGAGAATGGTTTGCTGGAATAGGGCAAGCGATACATCATTGGAAAGCTCTAATTAAGAGTAATATTTTGGTAAAGACAGAATTAAATTATTTTCTTTTAATAAAAATTTATTATTAAAAGAAACCCCCACTCATTGACTTGCCTATATAAGAGTGTTGTGGTTTGCGTTGGGACATTCATTGCCAATAATAGCTAGAGTGAACATGTCTCCCCGAGATGCTCCAATATTTTATAACAAATGTACAAAAGTTGAAGAAGTATTGGAGGTGGATGAAGAAAACAATGAAGAAAACGATGTAGAAAACAATGTAGAAAACAATGAAGAAAACAATGAAGAAAACAATGAAGAAATTGAAGAGCCTTTATTAAGTGAAAATGTTGTAACAAGAATATTTGTGGATCCAAATTCTCCAATGGATATTATAGGAAGGTTTGTAATTGAAGTTATGACATGGATAGAAAATGAAAGATTAGTAAACATAGCATCACCAATTTTAGTTGATGATAGACCCACCTTTGGTGTATATTGGCGTAACAGTGATCTGTTATGGCTATGGGCGGAGGCATATGTGGAGTATTTGCAATTGGAAGAAAATATAGGCTTTAATCATTACTTTTCAGCTTTAGTCTTAACCTACTATTTTTAACATCTTACTAAAAATCTTACCGTCCCCCCTCCCCACTACAACTGGGAGGTTATAAAAAGGGAGCAGTAGAGAATCATTTCATTTCGCTGCTAAATTTCAAAGAGTAAACATCAATAAGATGCATCAATTTGAAATTTGCTTAGAAACCTTTCATGATAATATTCTACTAGAAATACACAAAGAGTTATTCCATAATAATAATGAAGATGTAACAGAAACCGAATATGAAGATTTAAAACTATATGGAGAAGAACAACAAGAAGAACAACAAGAAGAACAACAAGAAGAATCATTAGCAGGACCCTCGAATGCTATACCAAGTTTAAAAGTATTTGCTTTAGAAGGTAAAGTAGTAATGCACCACAAAATTCAAAATGAAAAATTGAAATTGGAGCAGTTTTTTAAGGAAGTGAGTACAATTGCAAGGAGAACACTCACAGAAGAATTAAGAAGACTAAACTTCATTAAATTTAGCATATTACTACATGCTATGTTTACTAATGTAGAAGGAGAAATGTCACCAAGAGGATTTATAACAAAAAACCAGACCATCATGGCAAGTTCAGATATTAATTCAATAGTTGAAGATTGTTTAGAAGAGATATTAACGAAAATTCAAGAACTTGAAGGCAGAGGATCTGGTTGGAGTTTGGTTAGTATTGAGGGTATGGATATTAGAACTCATAAACACGGCTACGGATTAAGGGGTAGCAGTTATATTCCGCTCCCAAAGAAAATTTCAGACACCAAATCGTGCATAAATGTTCAAAATGAAGATATGGAATGTTTTAGATATGCAATGACGGCAAAATTTGTACCACCTCACCATGCGGATAGACCCAGTCAAGAATATGAAACACGTAGATATAAATATAATTTCCAAGGATTGACTTGCCCAGTGGCTTTAAAGGACATCCCAAAGTTTGAAAAACAAAACCCTGGAACATCTGTTAATGTTTTCGGTTTGGACAATTCGAATAAAGTGTACCCATTGCGTGTGGTGAAGAATGAACTACCAGATCATAGGGACTTAATATTACTTACAAGAGGTGATGTTTCCCACTATGTATGGATCAAAAAATTTGAAACTCTTGTTAGTAATCAATTATCTAAAAATAGAAATAAGAAGGTAATTTGCAAAAGATGTTTCAACTTTCAACGAGAAGGAAGACTAGGAAGACAGTGGTTAGAAGAGCATAAACGATTGTGTAACAACAACTATGAAGCCAAAATAATGTTACCATCACTAGATAAGGCCGAGCTAAAATTTGAGAAGATATCTCATCAGTACCGTATTCCCATTGTTGTATATGCGGATTTTGAATCTACACTTGTTCCTATTGAAAATAATGATGATGAAGCCAAGAAAAGTGTTAAGTATCAAATGCATGATCCAAACAGTTTTTGTTTATTAATTAAATCTACACTGTCAGAAGATCATTTAAATAAATATGATCTAACATCAAAACCTGTTATATATCGTGGTGAAAATGCTTTTAAAATTTTCCTTGACCACTTATATTTGATAGCAGAAAATGTACAAAAAATGTATAGTGATATTGTACCAATGATACCGATGGATGAAGAAGAAGAGATTCAGTATGAAAATTCAACCCATTGTTATTTATTTAAAAATGAATATACTTTGGAAAACCACAAGGTACGTGATCATGACCATCTGACAGGTTATTATAGAGGGGCCGCGTGTAACAGATGTAATATTAACTATCAAATTCGCAACTTTATACCTGTAGTTTTGCATAACCTTAGCGGTTATGATGCACATTTTATCATACCGGAATTGGGACGAGATGATGGAAAAATCGATGTGATAGCGGAAACTAGTGAAAAGTTTATTAGTTTTAGTAAAACGGTTGGAAATATTAAGTTACGTTTTTTAGACTCTTACCGTTTTATGCCATCTAGCTTAAGTAAACTCACTGAAAACTTAAAGAAAGAAAATTTAATAGAAACAATGAAGATTGTTAGTAAAGATAAATTGGATTTGGTTCTCCGCAAAGGTGTTTTTCCCTATGATTACATCGATTGTTTGGAAAAATTTGAAGAAACATCACTTCCGCCAAGAGAAGCCTTCAAGAGTAAGTTGTATGAAGAGGACATCAGTGAAGAGGATTATCAACACGCTTGTAAAGTATGGAACGAACTAGGAATGACAACATTGGGAGAATATTCCGACTTTTATGTTAAATTAGATGTGACTTTACTTTGTGATATAATGGAAGAATTTAGAGATACCTGTTTTGAAGCATATGGATTGGATCCATTTCATTCTTATACATCGCCTGGACTAGCATGGCAAGCTATGCTGAAAGAAACAAAGTGTAGACTTGAACTTATTACAGATATCGATATGGTTTTGATGATAGAGTCAGGCGTTCGTGGAGGATTGACGCAAAGTGTAACTAGACATGTAAAAGCTAACAACAAATATCTCCCAAACTTTGATGCGTCACAACCTACAACATTCTTAGGTTATTTTGATGCAAATAACCTATATGGATGGGCTATGTCAAATCCCCTTCCATATGGTAATTTCAAGTGGGCGAACCCAGATTCGATCGGCAATATAATGGACATACCCAAATATGGCGATACTGGATACATTTTGGACGTCGACTTCGAATATCCTGAACAACTGCATGATCACCACTACGATTTACCACTATTGCCAAAGACGGAAATATCACCAACTGGTAGATGGCCCAAATTAATGATGACGTTAACCAACAAGTCAAGATATGTAGCTCATTATTGGACAATACAGCAAGCAATAGAACTGGGATTGAAAATAACAAGAATCAATAGAGCAATACAATTTAATCAATCTTGTTGGTTAAAACCATACATCGACAACAACACAAGAAGAAGGACTGCAGCAACATCCGCTTTTCAAAAGGACTTTTTCAAATTAATGAATTATTCAATATTTGGCAAAACGTTGGAAAACAAAAGAAAACATAAAGATGTAAAATTAGTAAGCAATCCGGAGAAGTTGCAAAAGTTAGTACAAAAACCAAACTTTGGAACGAGTGTAATTATCAACGAGAATCTTGTAGCTGTTACCATGAACAAAATCTCAATAACAATGGATCGTCCTCTATATGTGGGAATGACTATTTTGGATATTTCTAAAACCCACATGTATTTAAAAGACATGTATTTCTAAAACCCACATGTAGACCGAAAGATTTAAATTCTTTTAAAGAAATTTTGCAAAATACTAATGCTCATAAGAAGAATTACTCCAAAGATTCAATGATAAATAGAACACGCGCAACTAAATATACAGTTGTAATAAAAAGATTGTTTCCGCTGAGAAAACTACCAACATTACGAACTGCGCCCGCTTTAAAGAAACCGTTAAAGAGGAAGTCTTTATCACTTATGGACTTATCACTTATGGATGAATATGTTAAAAAGAAAAAAGGAGAAGCTTCAACGTCTGGTAAAGGTTTAATGAAAAACCTATATAATACAAATGTGATTTACTATAATGATATAAATAAATTGGTTGATAGAATGAGACTATTACATGAAGCCATGGAAGCTGGTCATACAGGTTTAAATAATGAATGGGTGGCTTTAGTTGACGAACTTCGAAATCGTGGAATAATTGTATAAATCATCACGGATATATAAGAGAGCAGTGAGCATACAGTGGATCAGTTCAATCATGAGCGTTGACAAGTTCGGACGGTACTCCGGGCTAGGAGTACAAGGAGGAGAAAACAGAAAAAGAAGTGGATTGCCGCAAACACCTGAAGGTGACTATGATGTGAGTAACAAACGTCTAAAATTTGTTAAAGACCCAGAAGAAGATACAGATGGAGCAAATTTAAAAATAGTAAAAGAAGCAACTTCAACATCATTGAAATTAAACAAGAATACTTATGATGTTAAATCACATAGAATAATTAATGTTGGTAAACCAACTGACAGTTCTGATGCAATTACTAAAGAGTATTTATCATCTGAACTTTCAAATACTTTAAAATTGCAGTGGGGTAATAATTTAAAGGATGGACAGACATATGATGCTGGGAATCATAGAATAACAAACGTGGCAAATCCAAAAAATGATAAAGATTCAGTTAATAAAGAATATTTACATTCTATAATACCGGAAAAGACTCAACGCGGATTTTCTTTTTATAAATTTATTATAAATGACATTGGGTACCCAAAGGAAGACGGGGATGCTGTAAACCTGAAATACATCAAGGACAACTGTATTTTACAAGATGCTGATAAAATCGATTGTCATGGAAAAGTGTTGTCAAATGTAAAGTTTGGTTCTAAACCGAAAGACGGTGTTACTATGGAACAATTATCTAAAGAAATCAAAAGGGGAACATCGAATTTTGTAAAACATGAAGATGCCGTGCTAAAGCGAGGAGATACATTTATACATGGAAATGAAAAGTTTGATTTAATGCAAGGAAGTAATGATAAATGGGATGCGGGAGGTAAAAGAATAACAAATGGAAGATTTGGTGAAAAAAGTTCGGATGTACCTTTAATGGCACAAACATTAATTGCGGGCGGTCCTTTATTAGGTACATATGAAGGTCATAATAGAAGAATAAAAAATATTATACCTGGTTATGAAGAAAATGATTGTGTTACAGTGAAACAAACAATAACTTGGAATGAACGCAATGGAACCAAATTTGATGCTAAAATGAAGAAAATAATTAATGTTTCACCAGGTGAAGATTTCAATGATGCTGCTACTATTGGACAAGTTATAACAACATCAAAAAGTGATTCAACCGCTTACACGTGTAATGATAAACGTATTATGCAGTTACATGATCCTCAACATCCGAAAGATGCTGTAACTTTAGATTGTTTAATAAGAATAGTGGGAAACTTACTTATCGATACCCACAATCATATAGCTAGTACAACGAGTCATGTGATGATTCAACCTGATGAACGAGAAGCTTGGATTAAAAATAGAATCATAAATCAGTATATAATTAATTTGAATAATTAAATATTTAAATATAAAACATTGTGCACGAGTTATTCATTTATGTAAAGCAGCTCGTGGAGTAAACACGCTGGTTATATAAGACAACATAATGAAGACCGCACCTCTCAGTCATCATCAAGACAGCGGCAAGAAAGGACGTGGTATAACATCAGCTGCGTTATCCCTGCTAAGACGGATTCCTGTTGGTGCTGTTCTAAATCGAGCAATAGACGCTTTACCATACGAATTTCATCTGCCCGGAGGCTATCAATATTGTGGACCCGGAACTAAGTTGGCAAAACGTTTGGCAAGAGGAGATCCTGGAATTAATAAATTAGATCAAGCTTGCAAAGAACACGATATAGCGTATTCCAAGTTTGCAGATTCAACAAATAGATCAATAGCGGATAGAGCGCTAGCGGAAAAAGCTTGGCAAAGGGTTAAATCAAGTGACGCCAGTATTGCGGAAAAAGCAGCAGCTTGGGCAGTGACAACAGCCATGAAGACGAAAGCTAAGTTTGGTGGTGGAAGACGACGCGGGAGAAAACCTAGTAAAAAAGAAGCTGCAAAAAGAGGCGGGAACATCAAAAGAAGACATCGCACTAACCCTAAAAGGAAAGTCAAGAAAACATCCATATGGTCAATGGTAAAAAACGGATCGGGTCTTTACTTAAGACCGTACCGTGTGTATTAAATGAGAAGAATAAATTGATAATTCCAAATGAAGCATTAACAAACTATCAATTGTCAAAATATGTGAAATGTTTAAGAATACCATTCTTCAGAGGAGTTTTTATGAAAGATACATTACCAAATAGAGTGTGGAAAAATGAAACTGGAATAGTAAACTTAGACTCTAATTATGGACCAGGTACTCATTGGGTATGTTATAAAAAACTTGGAGAAAATGTTTACTACTTTGATAGTTTTGGAAATTTACCGCCACCAAAAGAACTTCAACATTATTTTCGAGACTCCAAGAATATATTCTACAACTACAAAAGAGAGCAACCTAGCAATACAGAAATATGCGGACATTTATGTTTAGAGTTCCTAGCGAAGAGCGTCAGTCAGCTTTAAGATGTCATCGTATACAGTGTCGCTGAGCGGAAATTCGTCAACATTGAAAAGTACACTTTTCCCAGCGTTACGTTTATCTACGGACAAACTATGGGAAGCAGCATTATTGGATTTGACTACATACAATTCAATTCCCAATGTTACAGAAGGAAAAAATAATTTACTACATTATTATGAGAGTAAAGATGAAAAAGGAAATTATTCACAATTAAAAATAATTTCATTATCTACAGGAGCATATGAAATAGACGATATAAACCAAGTATTACAAAAGAAACTTGGAGAAGAAAATATTTCTATAAAAGGTAATAATAATACATTAAAAGCAGAAATAACTTCAAAGTATTATATAGATTTTAGCTTAGACCACTCAATCGGCAATTTGCTCGGATTTTCAAAGAAGAAAGGAATTTTAGCCCCTGGAAATGATTATACTGGCGATACAACAGTAACAATATTAAAGGTGAACAGTATTGATGTAACGTGTAATATTATACACGGATCATATAGAGATGGAGTAAATCAACACATATTACATACATTTTACCCCACAGCAGCTCCTGGTTTTAAAATAGTTGAGAAGCCACAAAACCTGATATACCTACCGTTAAACACCAGTTTCATTTCAGACATCGTACTGAACATATTGGATCAAGACGGCATTAGTGTTGACTTTAGAGGAGAAACAATAACTATACGGTTACATATCAGAGCGGCAACATAAAGTCAACATGGGATTATCATTTAAACCACAACGGAAGAGTCGGGAGCTCAGTAGCTCCTCAACATTCGACGAGTTAACACCGGACAACATACGCTTCCTACAGAAGATCGGACTAAAACTTGCCAACCATGGATATACTGGATATAGCGCAAGGACCGACATTCGACGAAACCCTATGGGAGAAGGAATATCACACTCACAACCCTTACACTTCATCAAAATTAAATAATAATGATGAAATAAGGATTCCCATTCAACAACAAGATATCTACACATTACCATGTGAAAGTTATTTATATATCGAAGGAAGAGTAACAACATTGGATGGAAAATCTGGTTCAACTGTTCCTTTTATAAATAACCCTATGGCATATCTGTTTGATGAAATTAGATATGAGATATCTGGAGTAACAGTTGATTCAACAAAAAAAGTTGGTATATCAACAACTTTGAAAGGATTGACTTCAATAACACCCCATGAAAAGAATTCTTTAATCTCGGCTGGATGGGTGACTCCTGATAAAGACACTATTACTCCTAATTCAAAAGGTTACTTTGATTTTAATGTGCCTTTACGATTGCTTTTGGGATTCGCAGAAGATTACAAGAGAATAATAATAAATGTAAAGCAAGAACTGGTACTGCTCAGATCTTCAACGAATAAGGATGTAATACAAGCGCCAAGTGGAACAAAAGATGCTGATTTGGAATGGCAACTTCAATTGGATAAAGTTGTATGGAGAGTACCACATGTCAGATTGGCGGATGAACATCGAGTATTATTATTGAAAAAATTAAAATCTGACCGTGATATTGTAATACCATTTAGAAGTTGGGAATTTCATGAATACCCCATATTGCCTCAAACAGAAAGACAAACATGGACTGTTAAAACCTCTACTTATTTAGAACGAGCAAGGTACATAATAGTCGGTTTTCAGACTAAACGAAAAGATGTTATAACTGCGCACGCTGGTCAATTTGACCATTGCAAGATACAGAATTGCAAAGTTTTTCTAAACTCTGAGTTCTTTCCATATGACAGTTTAAATGTTTCATTTGACAAGAAACGTTATTCCATTTTATATGACATGTATGCAAGATTTCAATCGTCATATTATGGTAAGACAAATACACCACTACTATCACCAGAACAATTTTATTCAAAAGCTCCAATTGTTGTAATCGATTGTTCAAAACAAAATGAATCTGTGAAATCTTCAAGTGTAGATATAAAAATTGCAATGGAATTTGAAGATAAAATACCAGATGGAACTTCAGCATACTGTTTAATTCTACATGACAAAATAGTTACTTACACACCACTGACAGGAATTGTGAAGAATGTACTTTAAAAAAGATTAATACAACATCTGCACGATTTGTAAGGTTTTTACAAAAGATCAACAATATCTAGGTCATCTGAGTAGTGCAAAAGTAAGGCTTTTGGGCCAGTTCAAGGTCACCCGAGCGATGACGTCATCGATGACGTCATCGAGGTCAATGACCTCATCGATGACGTCATCACCAATGACGTCACATCCATGACGTCACACCCATGACGTCACAGAAATGACGTGCTGATGACGTCATCACCCCTTACGTCACCAAGATGACGTCATCGATGTCACAAAGGTCAAGGTCACGCTGAAACCTAAAATTTTTTGGCACCTTTGCTGTTTCTCACACTATGCTCCGAGTTTCAGTCAGGTTACCGTGACCTTGACGACTTGGAGCGAAATTAGATGAGAAACAGCAAAAGTGCTGAGGAAACCTGAAGTTTGCAACGTGACTCTGCCTAAACCGTCATGTGACACCGCTCGGGTGACCTTGAACTGGCCCAAAAGCCTTACTTTAACCATTACTGCAACCGCGATGTGCACCCTACGACAGACACCGAGCGACTGACTGTCCGGCCCCGCGCACTCTAGGTATATGGGAAGTGGTGGGGGGAACTGCGAAGACCTCGGGAAACTCGAAAATGTCAAGCCAGGTAGCACCGTTTCGGTGCTACCTTAAATTTACATGTTAAAGTGTGATGACCTTGAGGTCGACTGTGAACCTGGGGCTTAGGATTGTGTTTAACAGCTTGACGTTTTCGCCAGAGTTCAAGTGTGGTGACCTTGAACTGGTTAAAATTAAAACTGCACAGCAGACTGCACAACACGGATGTGCACCCTACGACAGCTGCCGAGCGACTGACCTCCAGGCCCTGCGTACTCTAGATATATGGGGAAGTGGTGGGGGAAATTTCAAGGTCATTCAAACGGAGTTTTAAAAAAGTCAAAGAGTAGAAAGACTACTCTTGTGAGTCTATAGCGATTTCATTGATAGTGAGTGCTTCGGTATGCCAAGTTGAGTCATTTGGCCATGAAAAACATTTCTGTTCGCAACAGTAGTTGAGTTGACTTTCCATGTTGCTGCGGTGAAGGTGCGCAATGAAATAATGCTGTAGTCAGTGAGAGTGCACCTTAAATAAACTCAGTGGAGGGGGAAAGGTCAAGGTCATTCAAACAGAGTTTTAAAAAAGATGACTAGTCGTCCTCCTCGTCCGTCGTACTTGGAGAGCTGTCAGACGAAGAGCCCCGTGCAGGTGCTCTCCAGATGAAATGTATATCTATTTGAAAGCGCAGGCCGGGATCTTGTACCATCAACTCCTTCAATCTATTACATACCAATTCCACTTTGTACACATTGTTAATAATCAACACCCAAGGCTTTGGCTGAAAATAACGTGTAGTTGAGTCAGCCTCGCAGACAGTTACATCTTCCGGTGATATTGGAGTGTATAAATGTGTAAAATCTCGTTGCTGAGTCTGGCTTGAAGTTGAAGGTTCTGTGCCGACCCTGGTTGCATCAAAATTCAAATCCATTCTACATTCAAGAGGTCCAGGGTTCCCGTTGAATACATTGAGTAATTTTTGATACAAGACTTCCACTTCTGTCGCATCCTGTAAATGAACAGTCCACCGCAAGGGAAATGCTTCGTCCGTAGTGGAGTCAACTTGAGAAAGAGTTCTTTCCGCCATGGCAGCTAAGCAAGGAATGAGGTGAGCTGCAGTCAGTTGTAACATTATCGAAAAGTAGAGGGGGAAATTTCAAGGTCATTTAAAATTGGGTTTTAAAAAAGGAAGGAGTGGAGGGGAAAGTTCAAGGTCGTTCCAACATCAGTAGTGGAGTCAGCTTGGCTGATGGTGTTGTCCGCCATGGTTGCTTGTCGAACAAGGAATGACGGGTGATGTGATACTCATGCAGGAACATGGTGAAGTGGTGGGGGAAGTTTCAAGGTCATCCAAACGGAGTTTTAAAAAAAAAGGAAAACCTACAAAGTAACATTGAAACTTTCCAACTGATGGTGGCGGGCGTTTTCTTCTGCAACCTTGCCGACACATGTGACTATACCATATAGTATGAAAAGTACAACCATAATAAGGCTGAACAATAAAAGATAGCCGTTGACTATCATGATATTTTCTGAGTGGATCTGCTTTCTTCTTATCTCCCTCTCTTGCATCCTCTTCTCTAACTCGTGGATGAAGTCGCAGCATGCGTGAGGACATCTTTCATCTGTTGGTAGGTTTGCCATTGTTGATGTTGTCGGTTTGGCTGTTGAAGATGGAATGAGGTTTCTAATCGTGATGTGCCATGTACACCAATAGTGAAGTGGTGGGGGTAGCAAAGCAGTGGAGGGGGAAGTTTCAAGGTCATTCAAATTGTGTTTTAAAAAAAACCTATCTTGTTACTGAGCTAATATGTCAGTAACAAGATAGGTGTTTTTGCTCTTTTACTTCTTTAATATAATGAAAAAATAAACATATTCTACAATGGTTAGAACAAGAAATACAACTGCTAGTCAGCTGAAGTAATCCAAGTTGTCCGGCTCGGTCTTCATGGACGTCGGTGAGGAAGCTGTCGATGAGTGTCCAGGCTCTTCCTTTGGCTGCCGGGTGTTCCGTATATTGCAAGCGTAGACTTGCACATTTATACGGTAGCCTCTTGCCACCATTAGCTGCAACTCCTTGTACAAATCGTTCAGCTCCTGTTGTGTTTTGATAGTCACCTCCTCATAGCTGGCACAGCTTACGTTGAGAGACATCCTGATGTTGCTAGGTTGGCTGCTGGAGTGGAAATGAAGCCAAGGCACAGCGCTTGGAGGTATATGAAAAAGTGGTGGGGGTGTTTGCATTCAAACAGGTTTGACTTGTAGCGTGGTGGGGGTAACTGTGAAATGCAAAGGTCAAAGGTCAAGGTCACCCGCGAAGTTTAAAAAAAATGCAACATATCAATATGTGACAAACTTCACATATTGATATGTTGCATTTTTTTGTCTTTTGTATTTTTTTGTTTTTTATGGTTTATTTATTTATAAAACGTTACAATAACATATTTACAACAGTAAAACTTAAATCTAACACTGCTGCTTGTCGGCGATGTGGATGGTCAACTCGGTGGAATTGCTACCCGTGCAACCGTGGGAAACCAGGTAGAGACAGCCGGATTGGATGGAGCGCAGATCCTCGTTCTGGAGGAGATGGACGAACCGTTTCGGCAGGTAGACTTGGAACTTGGGCTCATCCCCCGGAGTGAACGGTGCCTCGCTAAGACTGCAGCAGATGGCCTCTCCAATTGTAGTCTCCATCTTCTTCATGGCGTGGATAATGTAGTGCTTCTCGTCTTTAAGTTCGGAACACTTCTTGACGGGTAGTATGGTAGATTTGGAGTGAGCATTGAACTGCTCAACCAAAGTTTGCAGGAACTGGTGAGATGCCATGGTCGAGATATAGATCGTCTTCTTCGTATTCTTGCTGGGAGATGTTGTCGTCTCGGAATCTCGAGTAATACTCATGCCAGGTCCCGGTCTGCTCCTCACTTATATAACCCCCGTTACCCCCACCACTCCCCATTTCCCCACTTTGAAGGTAAGATGCGAGCTTATAGGCGTTTTTTAAAGCGCAATGTCTATCTTTTTCATGTTCTGGACTTTTAGTACAAATACAAACATTTTCCATCGTATACTTGTAATTTTTATCCAATTCCACATCATTAACCGGAACATGAGTAAATCCTTCGATCCATCTTTTCTTTTCCAGCCCCTTTGTGTAAATATTGGTAAACTTGTCTGAAAAGTGATGCATAATGTGATACAAGTCCGTGTAACTTGTAAAACCATCATACCAATCGATATGATGGAAGTGTTTTGAAATCCATCTGTTGGTAGTAGCGGCTTTACTGGTTAAAGATGAATAAGAACATGGTGGTTTAAATAAAAACGAATAAGGAACACTTGTATTGATGTCGAAAAACACAAGTTCTTTTATGATAAATCTATCATCATTACCCCGAAACGCTTGGAACTCAATTATACCAGGTTTGGACTTTACTTGTTCTTCTTCCTTGTCCATTGCGAAGATCACTCGTCTGCTCATGACGAAGTCCAAAGGTCAACTGATTTCCACACCACGGTAGGTACGACTTTTATACCCGGCCGTACAGTTGTTGGCGCGTTGGTGTATATTTAACGTGGGCACCGTCCCCGGTAGGCCTAACCCCACAAAGTGTTTGATATTGTTTTAAAAATTAACCATTGCTGTGTAGTTAATTGTCATTTAGGTTTCCATCTTTACATTTTCCTTGTTTTCATTTTCATCACTAACACTTGATTCTTCTCCTCCTTCTTCTTCCTCTTTTTCATGTTTTACTGATTTCTTATGTAGTTGAGCGTACTTTTCCAATTGTCTCCACATTTGTACTTCATGAGGAACCCTATTGAATATAGAAGTATCTACAGGTCCGTACAATATAGGTGTGTCCGGTTGTTTGTCCAAAGTGTCTTCCAGATAATCTTTAATAATTGAACTTGAAAACACCAGTTGTCTCAAGTATCTCGTTATTGGTTCAGTTGCACAAGTTAGAATAAAAAACTCTTCTCGATTAAGTTGAATCTTGTTATCATGTCTTGTTGTGTCTCTAAACCGCAACTGAAGATCACCACGATGTTTAACAATATCGATTTCCACATTTGAATCCAAAAGGCCTACTCTTGTCTTTCTTCCAAACATGTTACTACTTAAATAGCATTCTAGCAGATGCAAGTGTTTCATAAACGATTCCCAAGCAGTGTCCGTAAACAAAATCATTTTGGGTCCATGAGTTAAAATTACAGTAGGGGAATAATCTGTAGATTTCATAACACCGATTAAAACACTTTTGTCCAAACTGGAAGAGATTGGGTAAAATATTCGCAAGAATACCTCACTTAATATGTTAGGAGAAATATTATCTTCAATATCCCTTTTCCTCTTGTGTGCATTCTTTCTTCTTTTACCTTTTTCCTCAACATTATTACTGGCGTGGAGTTGTCCGCAAGCGTTGTGTTCATCTCCCTCCGGTTGACCTTGAAGATCTAAAAAGTCGGATATCTCCTTCTCAATATCTACTACATTTTCTTGTGTACCACTAGGAGAAGCCATATTGAATAAGATGCTACCCATACAACAACAGGCAACAAACTGATAAGGAGCGAGCTGAACGCTCTGCTTTTATACTCGCGGAATGCATTGGAATGTAGGAAAACCGGTCTTTTACAATACATTTTTAACAATTCCAGTTAAAGGTGTGTATGTTACGATTTTATCATGTAGAATTAAACAGTATGCAGTTGTATTAGCCGATATAGGCGCGTTGAATTCCATTTCTATTTTTATATCTACACTTGATGATTTTACCGATTCATTTTGTTTAGAACAATCGATTACAACTATAGGGTAACCATCTAAGTATTTTTCTGGTGATAGTAAAGGTGCATTCGTTTTACCATAATATGAACTTTGGAATCTTGCATACATATCGTACAATATGCTGTACTTTTTATTAGCGAATGACACATTTAAATTATCGTATGGAAAAAATTGTGAATTTAAATAAACTTTAATATTTTTCAAGTTGCAATGATCAAATTGGCCTGCATGTTTGGTGATGGTGTCTCTTCTGCCTGTTTGTAAACCAAATATAATATACCTGGCTCGTTCCACATAATTAGATGTTTTAACTGTCCAAGTGTGTCGATCCGTAGTTGGCAAGCTGGGATGTTCATGAAATTCCCAACTTCTAAAAGGAATTACAATATCACGATCAGCCTTTAACTTTCTTAATAGTAGCATTCTATGCTCGTCAGCTAATTTTACATGTGGAACTCTCCATACAATTTTGTCTAATGTTAATTTCCATTCTAAAGTTGCATCTGTTGTACCGTCTGGAGCTTTAATAATATCTTTATCGTTTGAAGATCTCAACAAAACTAATTCTTGTTTAACGTTTAATATTATTTTCCTATAATCTTCAGCAAAACCAAGCAACAAACGTAACGGAATATGAAAATCAAAATTTCCATTTGTATCTGGAGTGATTGTGTCTTTTGCAGGTAAAACCCATCCTGCAGGTTGTATTAAATTGGTTTCATTAGGTGATATAGATGTTAATCCCTTTAAAGTTGTTGCAATACCTACTTTTTTAGTAGAATCAACTGTTACACCTGATATTTCATATCTAATTTCATCAAACAGGAAAGCCATGGGATTATTTATAAATGGAACTGTTGTACCAGTAGTAGTACCGTCCTTTTTAGTAACTTTTCCTTCAATATACAAGTAACTTTCACATGGTAGTGTGTAAATGTCTTGATTTTGTATGGGAATACGAATTTCATCGTTATTGTTTAATTTTGATGAAGTGTAAGGGTTGTGGGTGTGATATTCTTCTTCCCATAGGGTTTCGTCGAATGTTGGACCCTGAGCTATATCCAGTATATCCATTATCGGTTACTTTTAATCCAATTCTCTCTAAGAAACGAATGTTCTCGCGTGTTAACTCCTCCACAGCTGAAGAGCTACTAATGCGGATTCCCGTAGGTTGTTCGCTTTTAAATGTTAAACCCATGATTTTGTATTAAAGTGTTGATTTTAAATGTAATCTAACCGTAATAGGCTCTTCTCGGAAATCTATCAAGTTACCGTCTTGATCCAATACGTTCAACACGATGTCTGAAATGAAAGTGGTGTTCAAAGGTAGATATACCAGGTTTTGCGGCTTTTCAACAATTTTAAATCCAGGTGGTACACTGGGGTAAAAAGTATGTATTATATGAGTATTTGCTCCATCTCTGTAAGCTCCTTGTATAATGTTACAAGTTATGTCTATACTATTGACTTTTAATATTGTTACAGTTTGTTTACCGGAATGTGTTTTATTTGGTTCTAAAATTGCTCCATCTTTGGGAAATCCTAATAAATCACCAATTGAGTTTGGCTTAGTGAAATCTATATAATATTTTGAAGTAAGCTCAGCTTTCATTGTATTATTATTACCTTTTAGCGATATATTGTCTTTTCCCATTTTATTTTGCAAAAATTCATTAATATGATCAATTTCATAAGAACCTGTGGGTAAACTGCACTCTTCTAAGTCTGTTAACTTACCACTGGCATCTTTTCCTTTATAATAATGCAATAAGTTATTTTTACCTTCCGTAACATTGGGAATAGAGTTGTAAGTTGTAAAATCCAACAGTGCTGCCTCCCAAAATCTTCCTTTTTGCAAGCGTAACGCTGGAAAAAGGATACTTCGTAAAGTGGACGATTTTCCTGTTAATGATACCGTATAGGAAGACATCTCAATAGTGACTGATACTTTTAGCTAGGAATTCCAAACATAAATGGCCGCATATTGAAGTATTATCAGGTTGTTCTCTTTTATAGTTGTAATATATGTTTTTAGCAGATTTAAAGTAATGTTCAAGTTCTTTAGGTGGTGGCAAATTTCCAAAACTATCAAAATAATATACATTACTATTTAGTTTCTTATAACACACCCAATGGGTGCCGGACCCTTCAGTATTATCCAAATTTACGATTCCAGTCTCATTTTTCCATATTTTCTTTGGTAAACTGTCTTTCATAAATACTCCGCGGAAAAATGGTATTTTTAAACAGGAAATATATTTAAATAATTCAACATTAGTCAACGCTTTATGTGGTATAACCAATTGATTTCTTTTATTTAATATGCACGATACGGTCTTAGGTATAGACCAGCCCCGTTTTTTACCATTGACCATATTGTCGGTTTTTTATTATTTTTCCTCGGAGAACGTCTTTTTAGTCTAATATTACCACCATGTTTTCTCTTGGTTGATCCTTTTTTATTCTTACCCCTCCTTTTTCCACCTCCTACCGCTGTTTTAGCCTTCATACCTGCTGTTACCGCTAAAGCTGCTGCTTTTTCCGCAATACTAGCGTCACTAGACTTTACTCGTTGCCAAGCTATATTCGCTAGCTTTTTATCAGCGATTGACCTATTTTTTGAATCGGTAAACGTGGAATATGCGATATCGTGTTCTTTACAAGCCTGATCTAACTTATTTATGCCTGGATCACCTCTTTCCAGTCGTTTTTTTAATTTAGTTCCTGGTCCGCAATACTGATAACCTCCCGGTATGTGAAATTCGTATGGTAAAGCGTCTATTGCTCTGTTTACGATAGATCCTACTGGAATACGATTTAAAGCTTTACTTAACAGAGAAACCGCTGTGGACGTGATACCGCCTCCTTTCCGTATAGTGTCTCGATATGGACTGGTGTAATGAAACGCCATGATTGTCTTTTATATTTGAAAAGCGTAACCCATGTGTTACCTCTATGACAGGTTGCACATAAATGATGTAATATATGGTGTTATTTAGTTAAATATCAAAAGTACCCCAATCTGATGATCTAAACTTTTGTGTGTTATGATTAAAAAAATATTTATAAAGAATTTCTTGTTTAATCCATGTATTTCTCATTTTTTCGTCAATAGGTTTATGTTGTCCTGCTACAATATAATTATGCATATCAAATAATAAATTACCTATTACTTTAACAAGAAAATTAACAGTTACAGCGTTATTGGCATAATCAGGGTCTGCAACATTTGTTAATCGTTTGTTATCACAATTCCACCATTTTTTTCCAGTTGGCTCTAATTGTATTATCTGTTCATAAGTAACAGCATCACCAGGCTTTTCACCAATACCTAAATTTGTCAATAACTTTCCTTTACCATCCCAAACATAATTGTTTTCTTCAAGTAAAGTAAACTTTTTATTTCCTTGTACAAATACATCTCCTTGACGTGTTACTACTTGGTTTTGTTTCACAAAACCGGAGGTTTCTTGTTTTAAAGTTTCCTTCATTTGACCCACCGTTGCACCATCTGATGGTGCAAAACCATCTTTTACATTCGCTAAACAATTACCAAGACAGTCAATAACTCCTACATCACGTGTAATACAATGATCTTTGATGTATTTTAAATTTACAGCATCATTTTCATTTTTTGGATAACCTATATCGTTAATAACAAATTTATAAAAAGAAAACCCATCTTTTGTCTTTTCAGGTATTATAGAATGTAAATAGCGTCTATTTATGCTGTCTTTTTCATCTACAGGGTCTGCTACGTTGGATATACGCCGATTTTCAGCATTATACGTTTTCCATTAAATTTTAACGTATTCTTTAATTCCGATGATAAATAACCTCTGTTTATTGCATCAGCGTTTTGATTTGGCTTACCAACGTTGGAAATTCTATGATTACCCGCGTTATATGTGTTTTTATCTAATTTCAGTGTTGGTACTAGCTCTTTTTTTAATACTTTTAAATTTATTGCATCATTTTCATCTGTGGGATCATTAATGTTTTTTAACCGTTTATTACTAATATCATAATCTCCATTAGGTGTTTGTGGTAATCCAACACCTCTTTTTAAAGTATTAAAGTAATATAATCCATCTGATGAATACCGTCCGAACTTGTCAACACTCATGGTGCAACTGAATAACATTCTAGAGTGTAACCCATTTTTATAATATTAGTCCCGATTTCTAACCCATATCAGTTTTTATACAAATTCTTAGTCTTCATCAGTTACATTTGCATCATTCCCGGGACATTTAAAATATTTTAAATCTGCACTAATTAATGATCTGTCTGCTTCATTTCTAAATACATGATTTTTATGAATAAATTCCTCACCAGACAATTTTCTAAATCCGCTAAATGAATTTGGATCTGCAATTAATATATTTTGATAATCATTTACATCCATTAATTTAAATCTTTTGGTATTATAAATAAACTTTTGATTTGCACTATCATATTGTAATGTTTGTCCTACAGTTGCAGCATCCTTTGGATCTGTTCCTTGTGCCAAATTACCTATTTTCTTATTTTTCGCATTGAAAGTACTACCTTTTGGTTTGTCTAATATTAAAGATTGTTTTACTACAACACAATCGTAATCATCGATACCTGGAAATATGTCAATTATTCTTCTATTTGTACCCAACCAACTTCTATGATAATTGTTTGGATTAGTATGTAAAACTTGTGATAAAATCGGAACATCATGAGCATCTGTAGCTAATTGCACATTTGATAATTTCATGTCTTTGCAATCCCAAACATTATTTTTTTGTTCAAGTAAAATAAACTTTTCATTTCCTTGTACAAACACATCACCCGACCGTGATACTACTTGATCCTGTTTTACAAATCCAGATGTTTCTTGCTTTAAAGTTTCCTTCATTTGACCCACTGTTGCACCATCTGATGGTGCCGAACCATCTTTAACATTCGCTAAACAATTACCTAGACAATCAATAACTCCTACATCACGTGTAATACAATGATCTTTTATATATTTTAAATTTACAGCATCATTTTCATTTTTCGGATAACCTATATCGTTAATAACAAATTTATAAAAAGAAAAACCATCTTTTGTCTTTTCAGGTATTAATGAATGTAAATAGCGTCTATTTACGCTGTCTTTTGCATCTTTAGGGTCATCTACGTTGGATATACGTTTATTTTCAGCAGTATACGTTTTTCCATTAAATTTTAACGTATTTTTTAATTCTGATGATAAATAACCTTTGTTTATTGCATCAGCGTTTTGATTTGGCTTACCAACATTGACAATTCTATGATTACCTGCGTCATATGTGTTTTTCTGTAGTCTTAATGTTGGTGATATCTTTTCTTTTAATACTTTTAAATTTATTGCATCGTTTTCATCTGTGGGATCTTTTATGTTTTTTAACCTTTTATTAGTTATATCATAATCCCCATCAGGTGTTTGTGGTAAACCAGCTCCTCTTTTTAAATTATTTGCGTAATATAACCCATCCGAGGAGTAACGTCCGAACTTGTCGACACTCATGGTGCAACTGAATAGTAATCTAGTGAGTAACGCATTTTTTATGAGATTACCCCACGGTTTCGGAGTTCATCCACTAAAGCCACCCATTCGTTTTCCAATCCAGTATGACCCGCTTCTTTAGCTTCATGTATTAGTTTCATTCTATCCACCAATTTATTGATATTATTGTAATAAATCACATTTGTGTTATATAGTTTCTTCATTAAACCTGTACCCGTAACAGACTTACTTCTTTTTCTTCTTTCCTGAGCACTTACATCTAAAGTGGATGCCATAAATCTTCGTTTTACAGGTTTTCTTTGTGTTAACGGCATTGTTTGTCTTCTAGTTGGTATTAACTTGGATACAAATTCTCTATATTTTAAAGACTTAGATCTAAATGGAAGTTGGTCAGGTAAATACATTCTCCTATATGCATTTGTCTGTTCCAAAATATTTTTATATGCTTCCATGTCTTTTTCTTTCACTAACGATACTGAAGGCTTATTTTCAAATAATAATTCAAATAATCCTTTTGTACCCTTATACCTTTGATCACCAATGACAATATTATCATGTTCGTCAACGTTTAACGGGCTATTACCTATCATTAAACCATCTTCTGTTAATCTCGCTCCATAACTATGGTAATTCTTATTAGGAATTGTTCCGAGTAACATTTTTACCATGTATTTCCTTCCTAAAGGTCCTTTGTTATGAATGTTTTCACCCAACAAGCTTATGTTTGACGGACCTTCCCTTGCTTCTTCTTCTTTTTCCTCTTCACTAGCAGTTGATACATCTTCATGTCCTCTTTTAGCTTTTACTTCATATAATTCTCTTATACCACTATAGTCTGGTGATTCTAGCTCTCTTTCAGGTTCTTCACCGGTAAAACCACTATATGTAGAGGATTCCAGGTCTTCATCACTAAAATCTTCTGATTTTACATCTTCTCTTTCAAACTTTGTAATAGGTGCAATTGCATCTCCTTCCAAAACGGGTTTAGCAAATTTTTTGTTTAATTGTTTCAAGGGTTCAGTAATAGGTTTAAAAGTAGATTCAAGAAATTTCTCCCTTTCGCTAATACCTAATTTTAATGCTCTGTTTTTATCTCGAATAGAATCACTAAGTGATTTTATTTCCTTTATTAACTTTTCTTGGTTAACCATGTTTGTAGCAAAACGTGTTGTACAACAATGAATGTTTTACACCATGATCAGTGTATTAGTATAAATTTATCAAATCCTATCCTGTATCGACCATTGTTTAGCGGTTGTTCCTTCATAATTGTTAAAAACCCATACTTTTCAGCCCAAGCCTTTCCACACAACTCTTTAAATCGTTCAAATGGCATATCCGCACTTACATGGTCATAATATATGTGTTTTAGGTTGGTTTCATCCTGTTTAAATACAATTAACATGTTTGCATTGTCTCTAATGAGCTGTTTCGGTATTTTGCTGTAAGTTTGACCAATATAAATGCTATCTATGTTGTTATGTCGACCCATGGCGAAGTAATTCCTTATTGTATTTTGATTTTCACAAGATACATCGTCAAATATGAATACTGAGAATGGTTTAGCCTCTTGCGGTTGCATGACACTCTCGCTCGCGTTAAATTTAAAATATTTAACTTCAGGTACATTATTGAGTATTTGTTCCAATAACTGATATTTCGGTTGTTGTAGTGACTTTGAAAATACATATAAATTATTAAAACGTAAGCCTTTAGGGTTTGTAATCAAATTGAATACTACATTTGTTTTTCCACAATTGGAAGGACCGGTAACCAGACAACGCACCGTGTTTGGTAACAAAACACCGTGTTTCCCAGTATTGAATTGAGAACCATCCACTGTGAGTTCATCTATATTATTAATAGTAAAATTGTCTTTTTGCGGTATTATCTCCATCCTTTGTAATGGTTCAACCCAAAATGATGCTCTATCATTATATTAGATCCTTTTTAGGTATCCAAGAATCTTCCGTCTTATTAAATCCTAACCATCGTACTTTAACCTTATCTTTTTTGCGTTGCAACACCTTTTCTACTAGATATACATCACCTACTGTTGATTTTAACATTTCATGTCCATAAAAACCTCCTTCAAGCAATTGTCCTTTATTATCTTTTAAAATGTAAGTTTCTGGTACTGTAGGTTGCACCTTAAATACGGTAAATACCTCATTTGTCCAGTTTGGAAGATATCTTTTACTGAATACACCTTTGTATTTGCTTATTCGCACTTTATCACCAACATTAAACCTTTTAGGCTTTAGTTTTTCAACTCTTGGTTTAGTATTCAGTTTTATACGTTTTAATACAAGTTTTTCATTTTTATTAGTCACCTGGCTTGGTTTCATACCGATAGTTCTATGAAACTTGTTATTGTAATCGCTTATAAGTTTTGGTAACATATCAATCCATACGTGCGATCCTCTGTTAGAAAACATCTTATACATCGCACCTTTTAAAGTTCTGTTGAATCTTTCAATTATTGATGCTTTTACCTCTGAATTGGTTGAGTAATGGTTAATGTTGTGTTTTTTCATTAAATTTGCAAATTCCTTATTGAAATATTCTTTTCCATCATCAGTTTGTAAATGTTTTATAGTATGTTTGTCTCTTTGTATAGCTGTTTCCATTGCTTTTGTAACACTTTTGCCACTTTTATCTTTTAGCGGTAAAGCATCTACCATTTTTGAAAAACAATTAATAATAGTCAATATGTATTTAAATCCTCTATTTTGTTTACTATAAGGAATCATTTCGATTAAATCCGCTTGATATAAATCATTTATTCCTTTTATCACTGTATTTCTTCGTGGAAACTTTCTTCTTGCAGGTTTATGAAGCTCGTTGACAATTTCTTGCTTCAAGTTCTTCATATTGCAGGTTTGAATGTTTCATGTATCACATGTATAATCACAATGAATGTTGTCTTAAATATTCACATCATTTATATAGGTCAAGGTCATCCAAACTTGTGTAAAAAAATGGGGAACACGGCGTTGGACTTGCCGTGTTCCCCATTTTTTTTACGGAAGGAGAAAGGAATAAGGTCGAAGTTGTAGAAGGACGAAGAATAGGTTACTAGTCGATAGGGTTTAGAGAGTAGTGGCCAAAAGGAAGAGTGTGAATTTTATCCG